>CAMOHE010027084.1:0-5000 GCA_946598075.1 Artocarpus hirsutus
CATATAAAGCTATGGAGTTTGTGGGCACAACTGTTGAAAGTTTAAGTGTAAGTAAACTTCAATTTCAAAATATTTACACTACAAGTACTATTGAAAGCTCCATATATGTCGGCTGGCTGCAGTTGTCGTTTCGTTTTTAACAAAACAGAACTTCAATTTGTTCTAATCAGATGGAAGAAAGGATGACTGAATGCAACATGGTTGTTGAAGCTGGGGGAAAGAACCGGGTTATCCCGGCAGATAGCACTACGCACAAGTACCTGGAAGTAAGTGCAATAGATTGTTGCATGCAAATTAATCGACAGCTCCGACACAAACACACATCTGTAGCTTGTTTTTTACATATAAGCCTTTCTTGTCATAAGTGGTATTTTGTATACATATGTTTTGCTCTTTTGGTGTCTGGCTTTATCTATTCTTTACACAGGATAAAACATCCGTGCCGTATGAGCCCGTTTACAGTGACGCGCATGCAAGGTAAGTTATAACATTTTTTTTATTGGCTACAAGTTAAAAAGGGTGGTCATGCTGTGTTTCGTTCTTTGGATCCTAGTTTCAGCTTGTTAAGATATTCTGCAGTTTTTTTGTGGATTTATAAGTGTCATGTTATAAACTATATGTCATCTTCTCCAGGTGATTGATAACATCTCAACACTTTTATAACGAGTTGAATTAGGAATTTGATCAATTTTCAAGTTCTTCTATAGCCCGTTTCACGTTGTTAATTTTGTTGTAAAAAAAGAAGTTTGTTCTTTCAATATGTAAATAATGCAAATTTATGTTTTAAATTTATAACATGTGTATGAACATAATAAAAATACTTGTCAAAAGTTTTACAAATCCGTGTCTATCGTAGTAGCTGGTAGACTCTTCCTAAAGAGCTTGGTTTGTGCGGGCCAGAGTGAGATTTTTAGATAGGAGAAAAAACACACACAGGGATCCTACTGTTTTTTTAGGGGACAAAAAGAAAAGGTTAAAAATTATACGATTTTTGAATGGGATCATTTTCTAATAATTTCCCTCAAATAAAAAAAAAAAAAACGTTACTATCAGCGGATAAAAGTGAGGGCAAAAAACCCACGTAGAAGAGCAACTTGTTACCAGCTGTCAACTTTGAGTTCTCTTTGGTTACAAGAAATTGTAGTAGTTATTTTTCTTGTTAAGTTAAGATTTTAACAATCTTATTGATAAATATTTTCATTTAAAATTGCTTGATATAGATTTGCAGTTACAGATTAAACTAAGCTAGTAAAAGCAACACTCCGACTCCGTCATGGTTTTTGTGTAGTCCAAGGAGAAGCCTCCATGTGTTCCGCATTGTGAGCACAAGTCAACGATAACTTCGTTTTATTGATTTTTTCTCCTCACCCCAAATCAAAAAGGAAAGAAAATTAAAAGAAAAAAAATCCGAATTAACACCATTCCAATATGGCTTCCTTTGCAATTTCTGCGACTTCAGCTCCTTTCATCAACAACGTAAATTTTATTACATGTTGCATAATTTTCTTTACTGTTACGTGTAAATTTTTACTATCATTTATTTATTTGTTTATTTAAGGGATGCAAATCAGGAAAGAGAAGAGCACTCTCCAAGAAAATCTGTTCAGTCATGTCACCCCGGCGATCCGAGCGCAAGCCTGCCACAACTGGCTCGGTTAAGATTTTTTTTTTTTTGAGTTAATGGGTATTTTTGTTTTGTTGTTAATTATGATGGGTTTGATTTTATTTTAATTTTTAAATACTAATACTAATAATTTCAGGAGAAGACAGCGATGACGATGACAGAGAAGATATTGGTTAGGGCGTCCGAGAAAAGGCAGTTGAGTCCAGGCGAGAATGTTTGGGTCAACGTCGATGTTTTGATGACTCACGATGTTTGTGGCCCTGGTTCCTTTGCAACTTTCAAGAAAGAATTCGGCCATGATGCTAGGGTGCTTTTGATTTATTTCTAGCCCTTTACTTAATTATGTTAAGTTTTGAGTGAAATTGTTTGGATAATTGATCTTAGGTTTGTTTAGTTGGAAATGTGTGGTTACTTTGCAAGTTGAAAAAACTTGTTTACATATTATTTATATTTTATTCCCACTTGATATAGTTATATAGCTGACCAATTGAAGGATACACAGGTTTTTTTTTTTTTTATTGCAAACTTAAAAAAAAAAATCATGTAAATGTTAACTGTATTTTGGGTGTATTACCATCTATTTTGAATCCTTTTTTTTTTTTTGAATGGCTATCTATTTTGAACATCATGAAATATATATTTGCATTTTGAGTTTATTGAAACAGACCATCTATTTCGTATCTCATCAAAAATATACTTGGACATTTGAATCATGTAACAAATTCATATAACGTTAAAGTCAATGATTAATTTTGACTAATTTAAGGACAAAAATTTTTCCAAGAAAAAATAAAAAAAAATTAAACAAAGAAGTTTTGTTATAGAGAAAAAAAATTGACCATGTGTGAGTTGAGATTTTTTTTCTATGTTTTTCTTTTTAATTTCTTCGGTTTTTTTTTTTCAAAATATGGAAATTTGCCACTTCTGGTATGAAATTGTAACACTTGTTTTGACATTATAAGGTTTGGGACCCTGAAAAGATTGTAGTCATCCCGGACCATTACATATTTACTAGTGATGAACTTGCAAATCGTAATGTGGATATCTTAAGGGATTTCTGCACTGAGCAAAACATCAAGTACTTCTATGATGTTAAAGATCTGAGTAATTTTAAGGTACAGCTTACTAATCTCCCAAATTATAATTGGTTTCTCTCTTCTTGTGTAATTTTTTTTTTATTTTTATTTTGACGAATATTAATGCTTAAATGAGTTTAATTCTACATTTTGGCAGGCTAACACAGATTACAAAGGTGTGTGCCACATTGCTCTTGCTCAAGAAGGTCATTGCAGACCTGGAGAGGTGCAAAATCTTTTAACTCTTTTGATTTATTTTTCTTCAAAGACCTTTTTTGAATCTCTTAAATTATTGCAACTAAAGCACAACAATGGTCTCTAGGTCCTGCTAGGTACAGACTCTCATACGTGCACTGCAGGGGCTTTTGGCCAATTTTCTACCGGAATCGGAATCACAGATGCAGGTTTTGTATTGGGCACAGGGAAGTTTCTGCTCAAGGTTTTGTAATTGATAACATTTAGTTTTATGTATCATTTTATATGCTATCTATTTCATAAATATTAGCACATTGTGGCCCCTTGTTCTATATGGCTTTCATGTTGTGTCGCAGCACATGCTTTCATCTTCTGATTTTTCTTTTTTGATGCTCTTCTAGTGTCTACATACCTAGATATAGCTTAATATTAGATAATCTGTCATATTATAACCTGTTATTGGAAGTTTAGATTTTAGTGATATAGGAGAACTTAGTACATTAGTCACTTTTATATTTAGTTTTTTTTTTGGTTATTAATCTGTCGCTATTTGTCTAGTTTGCCTTTTATTTGAACTACAAATACCCATATAAGCTATGTAACAGCAGACTTGAATATCAAGTGTTGAACACAAAGTTGAGTGCTTTTTTTTTTTTCCTTCCACAAGGTTACCTTACTCCTATTTCCAATCTTCTCCGATGTAATAACCTATGATTTTCTTTCCCAATTTAACTCTACAGGTGCCTCCTACTCTCAGGTTCATAATGGATGGTGAAATGCCAGATTACGTGCTTGCTAAGGATTTGATTTTGCAGGTAGTTTTTTAACATATTCCTGTCTTTCTTCCCATGTTAATATTAAGTTTCTCAAATACGCTTGTGAAAAATCACTGCTTATGTAACATGATCCTCTTTTTAGTTAGCTAATTGGTACATTGCACTGATATCATGCTTTTACCTCTGTATTACACTCTGTGTTGAGGGTTTTTTGACTCCCAGGGGATGCGCTCCTCCCGCGGGAGACAAATCCAAGCAGGGGCCACCCGTGCCTTTTTGGCAATACGTTCGAGGGACCCTTCAAGCTCTGACCAGGGACCAAAAACCCTCAACACTCCTCTCTACAGATCATTGGTGAAATCTCTGTTTCTGGTGCAACTTATAAAGCTATGGAGTTTGTGGGCACTACTGTTGAAAGTTTAAGCGTAAGTAAACTTCAAATTTCAAAATATTTGCACTACAACTACATGCGAAAGCTCCATATATGTCAGCTGGCTGCAGTTGTGTTTCGGTTTTAACAAAACAGAACTTTAATTTGTTCTAATCAGATGGAAGAAAGGATGACTTTATGCAACATGGTTATTGAAGCTGGGGGAAAGAACGGGCTTATCCCGGCAGATGGCACGACGCATAAGTACCTGGAAGTAAGTGCGATAGATTGTTACACGCAAATTAATCGACAGCTCCAAGACAAACACACACATCTGTAGCTTGTTTTTTACATATAAGCCTTTCTTGTCATAAGTGGTATTTTGTATACATATGTTTTGCTCTTTTGGTGTCTGACTTTATCTATTCTTTATACAGGATAAAACATCCGTGCCGTATGAGCCCGTTTACAGTGACGCGCATGCAAGGTAAGTTATAACATTTTTTTTATTGGCTACAAGTTAAAAAGGGTGGTCATGTTGTGTTTCTTTCTTTGGATCCTAGTTTCAGCTTGTTAAGATATTCAGCAGTTTTATTGTGGATTTATAAGTGTCATGTTATAAACTATATGTCATCTTCTCTAGGTGATTGATAACATCTCAACACTTTTATAACGAATTGAATTAGGAATTTGATCAATTTTCAAGTTCTTCTATGAGCCGTTCCACGTCGTTAATTTTGTTGTAAAAATTTCAAAAGTGCATTCTTTTAACAAATTTACTTGGTTCAAATTTAGGTATTTGTCTGAGTATAGATTTGACATCTCAAAACTGGAGCCTTTGGTGGCAAAGGTAAGTTAAAGATGTTATACACTTCATAACTACGAATTGATTTGAATTTTTAGTTTCCAGTCAACATGCTTATTTGCTTGCAGCACACGGCAATCTCATTTGATCCGTG
>CAMOHE010027084.1:10000-14310 GCA_946598075.1 Artocarpus hirsutus
TTAGGATCATCAAGAAGTTGAAACCGAATATGAAGAGGAAAAGCCTAGACGAAGCAAAAGGGCAAGGACAGAAGAATCATTTTGACCAAACTTTCTGACCTACATGCTAGTGGCTGAACCTCAAACTTTCAAAAAAGCTGTAAGCTCATCTAAGAGTCCTATATGGAAAGAAGACATAAAGAGTGAAATTGATTCTATCATGCAGAATCATACTTAGGAATTAGTGGACCTTCCTCCAGGAAGTAAACTGCTAGGTTCTAAGTGGATTTTTAAATGGAAAATGAAAGTAGATGGAACAATTGACAAGTATAAGGCTAGACTTGTTATAAAAGGTTATAAACAAGAAGAAGGTCTCGATTACTTTGATACTTATTCTCCAATGATGAGAATAACTTCCATAAGAATGATTTTAGCGATTGCTGCTTTGCGGAATCTTGAAGTACATCAAATTGATGTAAAGACTGCCTTTCTTAATGGAGACCTTGAAGAGAAAATTATATGGAACAGCCAGAAGGTTGTATTGCTCCAGGACAATAAAAGAAAGTCTGCAAATTGGTGAAGTCTTTGTATGGCCTTAAACAAGCACCAAAGCAATGGCATGAGAAATTTGACAATGTTATGATGTCAAATAGTTTCAAAATTAATGAGCGTGACAAATGTGTTTATGTCAAAAAAACAGATGATGGATATGTCATTCTTTGTTTATATGTAGATGACATGCTAATCATGGGTAGTAATGATCAGATGATCAAATCTACTAAGGATATGTTGAACTCTAGGTTTGACATGAAAGACCTGGAACCTACCGATTTGTTTTTGGGAATCAAAATCAAAAGGTTGCCTAATGGACTCATCTTGAGTCAATCACACTATGTGGACAAGATACTTGACAAATTTAATAAAAATGATACTGGCGTGGCTAGAACACTAATTGATATTAGTCAACATCTGTACAAAAATAGAGGAGAAAGTATATCCCAGATGGAATATGCTAGAGTGATAGGCAGTTTAATATACTTAATAAATTGTACAAGACCAGATATTGACTATGCTATGAGTAGTCTGAGTAGATTCACGAGTAATCTAGGAGATGATCACTGGAAAGTAATTGTTAGAGCACTCAGATACTTACGGTATACTCGTAATTATGGGCTACATTATACAAGAGATCATGCTGTTCTTGAAGGGTATTCTGACGCAAGTTAGATATCTGATATACAAGATTCTAAAGCTACAAGTGGATATTATTCACTTTGGGAGGCGCAACAGTTTCATGAAAGTCCTCAAAGTAGACGGTAATAACCAAATCCACTATAGAATTTGAATTTGTAGCCTTGGAGAAAAGTGATGAAGAAGCTGAATGGCTAAGGAATTTCTTGGAGGATATTCTTGAATGACCTAAACCTGTTCCTACAATATGTATATATTGTGATAATCAATCTGCTATTGGGAAGGCATAGAATGTGATGTACAAGGGTAAGTCAAGACATATACGTCGTCGACATAATACCGATAGACAACTGATCTCGACTGGAGTCATGATAATAGACTATGTAAGGTCTAAAGAAAATATTACGGATCCGTTAGCCAAAGGATTGGATAGAGATCAAGTTGAGAAAACATCAAAAGGAATGGGACTTAAAGCCCATAAAAGAATAGGTCACAACAGTGGAAACCCAACCTTGTTGAGTGGAGATCCCAAGATCTAGGTTTAATGGAATAACTAAACTGAATAGACTAAATAGGATTACTATGGGGGTTACCCAATCCATTCCTATAATGAAACAGTGATACCCGTAGAGAAAGATTAAGCAATTTGCTTTTAATGATTCTTATGCATCAAATACGATGAGAATTCAAGTGGAGTAATGCGGGTTACTCTTAAGTAAGAAATCACCTATGTGAGAAAGAAGTGGCGCCGCTTCAAAGGAGAATTGCTAGGGCTCAATTCTTTAGAAACTCTTGCAGAACTATGGAGATGTTCATGGCCAAAATGAACATAACCATGAGAACTGAAATTGTATTAGGAAAATATCTATGTGAGGTATGTTATCATTTACACAAACGGTAAAACAGTTCAAGGACATCGCATCTACTGGTCAGTCAGTAAAGTAAACATACTTTTACAAGGAAAGGTTCAAGGGTTAACGCCTACCTATCCTATGTAGGTATTAACCGTAGAACTCTATTACCATGCCGTGTCTTTGTCTTTCCCTTGTAATCTGTCAATTCCATTCATGTGGGGGATTGTTGGAAAATAGTAATCGGACGAATGAGAAATTGATGCTCAAAGTATGCTCATTGACATTTGGATTTTGTTGAAAAAAGCCCAAATGTGGAGTCCTACATTAGGTTAGGCATTAAAGCTTGATATGGTTGTAATTTTATGCTTAGGTAAAATGTTATACCTAAGAGGCTCTCTCACGTGCAGGGGAGAGGGGGGGTGCAAATCACGACCCCTATGGGCTAGAGGCCCAATGTGTACACGCACGACGTGGGCAACGCGAATGCCGGGTTCCTTGAGCTTGCCTTGCGCGGGCCATGTTTTGCAAATTTTTTATTGCTTCCAACAACAAGAATCCGAATTTAATGGCATTAGTGACCTGCTTTTATGCAGTTTAATGGCACCATATTAAACCTCATAAAACCTAAGTTTATTATACCCGCAATTAGCAAAGGTTAATGGCACCGAATTTATATCTTATAAAATCTGGTTTTAAGCATAGTAACCCCCTCATGACCAAGCTATTTGAAGGGGTCATTCTCTTCTATTCGCACACGGAAATTCACACAAAAACTCACAAAAGGTTCCTCACGTTTACAAGTCCATTATCTCTTCTTCTCGAGTTTTGGTTACTGGTCTTGTAGTCGGTTATTGGTGATAGAGAAAACACTGTTTTAAGTTCGTTGAAGACGGTATCTGATATTGCTTAAGATTCTGTTGCTAGTCGTTGTATCTTGGAAGACAGACGTCCGTCGAATCTTCGTACACAATTGGAGGGGATGAATTTGTTTTAAAGAAAGCATGAGCTTCACGTGCCTCGATCATTCATTTGTTTAATTACCGCTTTGATTCAGTTGACGTAGAAGGTTTTGTTATACCTATTTCGATTATTTTCATTTTTACAATTGTAATCTGTTTGTTTTATCCATGCAATATATTGTTTGCAATTCTTATCAGTAGTACGTGCAATGTTTTTATAACATGAATAACATAGACTTTTCTAGTGGGAAGAGGCATATGTAAACGAGCGTAATTTACAGGTTTGGATGGACGTTTATACCCTTGTTGTACCGGATTCCGGTGGGAAGACTTGCTCCCAGATATTCGAGGAAGCTGGCTGCGATACACCAGCAAGTCCTACTTGCGGTGCTTGTATGGGTGGTCCACGTGACACTTATGCACGCTTAAATGAGCCTCAGGTAAGTTACTTTCGTTACCATCTATTTTTGTTTCTCATTTAGGCATTGGAAAGCTGTTTAGAACAGACAACTTTGGGTTCAATCATGTAATGTTTATGATCAAATCTGGTTGATCTGGTCAAGCATATATCAATGCTGTATCCAGTATATGTTCCTTTCTAGAGTTTTTCCCATTGATTGTCCTTGTATTATTAGTATCCTGACGGTTGACTCTTATGCTTTTTTTGGCAGTTTTTGGTCACTGACCATTAAGTCAACACATATTTTTTGATAAATTAAACCGATAGCTCCAATATTTTGCCTAAATTACGAAGACACCCGCACCGAAACTGATCACACTCACAAAAAAAGTTCAAGGAGTACTTATCGACTCCTTTTCTTAAAAAATTCAAGGACCGGTAGCGCCAAAAACCTTACTATTTTATAATTCTTAGTGTTTGGTTCTTGCATTGCAGGTATGTGTGTCGACAACAAGCCGGAACTTTCCGGGAAGAATGGGACACAAGGAAGGGCAGGTATATCTTGCTTCCCCATACACAGCAGCAGCATCTGCATTGACTGGCTACGTTACTGACCCAAGAGAGTTCTTGCATTAAGGCTGTTAAGAAGTAAAATATATAAAAAATAAAAAAGTCAAGCTGTACTTCAAAGTGGTGAAGTTAATGATTGCACATCCATTATAGCACGATAATACAGCTATTATATGATGTTTGGCTTGAGTATTTGAATTATAACAAGAATAAGGCTGTTATCACTTACTTTAATATTATTATTATATTATTATTACTCAAGTAAAAGACTTTTATTTATTATACATACGCAGATATAAATAAATGAAATCAATATTTTCGGACGAAGATACAAAAGTTGACATAGTTCAACGTATA
>CAMOHE010027085.1:0-15886 GCA_946598075.1 Artocarpus hirsutus
AAGGAAGGATCAAAAATTGCCAAATAAAATGTAAAAAATTAAAAGAGATAACCAACAGAAAAAGGACACATTTCCACTACAACTAAAACTGTTAGTTTGGGTCGAAATTGCTATTGAGCTTTGAATAATTGTATACATGTATATATTTAGGAAACCAAAAGGAAAAATCCAGAAAGTATTTTTAGTTTTTAGCTAAGTACAATAGTTGTTCCACTTGTGGGATGCAGCAGCCCGCGGTTTTGCTACCTCTGGTGCGGCAGTCCTTTGAGTGTGTGACGTGTCTACGGTGGGAAAAGGCAGCGGTGGTGGGTGGAAGTCATGTATCAGAGGAGAGTTGCTCATTTTTCTATGTTATTTTTCATTGCCAAGGCACGCTGCTTGAATAACAACCAACAATCTCCTTCTGATAAACCCGATAAGTAATGCATTGGCATGGTTCCCATTATTGAAGCAACTTTTCTCAGACGAATAGTAACAACAACTGAGGAACCATTTGATCCACAATCCAATACATCAACATGTCCCATAGCCCATGATCTTCGTTCCAAACGTCGTTTAAAACAAGCAAGGAACGCTTCCATTTAAGCATGTCCGGAAGACATTTTTGTAGAGGATCCATGTCCAGTTCTTCACAAGATCTTCTAGTTGCCAATTCTATAATTGCTTTAACCAATCTCTTCACGTCAAAATCTTCAGAAGCACATACCCACTTTTTAAGCACAAAATGGCTACTGACTCTCTTATCATTAAAATACAAGCTGGCAAGAGTTGTATTTCCCATGCCCCCAGATCAGCAATGGGGCAGATTGAAATACACAATTACTTGCATCATCTACTAGAAAGCCACTAGCTTTTTCCTTGTCTTCTTCTCTTCCATACACATGTGGCTGAGTAATAATAGAGCTAGTCTGGCGTCTTTCTTGTAGATTGATCTTGCCTCTTTCCGGCCACTTCCCTCAAGTGAAACTTCATTCGCTCATTTTCGATTTGATCTTGTCTATCTCCAATCTCTTTCGTCTTGCTTGCAATCTTAAGACGAAACACAACATTCATCTGATTGAAACAAGATAAAGAAGAGCGTACTTTTCTGTTGCAGGTGTGGAGCCAAATCAAGTCAACAACCTAGTAAAAGAAAGAAAAAGGGGACTCATATTTGTGTGTGACTTTGAGTAAGTGGCATTATTTTGTGTGAGGCATATTTAGTGTGAGAGCTTCATTGTTGTGAGAGAAAAATTCCCACAGGATGCTAGATAGAAGAAAGATTTGGTAAACATAAATTGAAAGTGTGTGAGAAATTTCTCTTGTAATCTATAATCTCCTTCATCATAGTGGAATCTGCAAACGGCAGAAACATGACATAGTCTCAAATTTGGACGAACTTATATAAAAATTTGTTGTCTTTCTTTTCTTCTTTTCTCCCTTTTTTTTTGCAATTATTCGTTCTTGCGATCCTTGGAATTAGGAGATGCCTAATTCCCTAACAAGTGGTATCAGAGCGGAGGTTTTGATTAAGAACAATGACGGGAGAATAAGATTTGGCAGTCGGTATCACCAAATTTGATGATTCGGACTTTTCCTATTAGAGGGTGCAAGTGGAAGACTTACCTTTATAACAGGAAACGGCACTTGTCCTTGGGTAATAAGCTCAAAGGCATGAAGGATGAGGAATGAAATCTCCTTGATAAACAGATACTAGGAGTAATCCGTTGGACCCTGTCAAAGAACATGGCTCATAATGTTGCGAAGGAGAATACTACAGTAGGGATAATGAAGGCCCTGTCAGAGATGTATGAGAAGCCCTCAGCCAATAACAAGGTACATCTCATGAAGAAGCTCTTTAATTTAAAAATGCCTAAAGATGCCTCGGTAGAAGAGCATTTTCAACAGCGTTTTGAACCAATTGGTCTCGGTAGAGATTAAATTCGGTGATGAGATCAATGCCCTAATCCTCTTGGCCTCATTATCAAATAGTTGGGAACCCATGAGGGTGGCCATTACCAATTCAATTGGGAATGCAAAATTGAAGTTTGTTGATGTTAGAAATTCTATTATGGCAAAAGAAGTTCGTAGGAAGGACTCAGGTGAAGCCTCAACATTGAACGCAACCCTTAATGTTGACAATAAGGGCAGGAAACTTGAGAGACATTCCAACAGGGATAATGGCAAGAGAGGCAAGTCGAGGGATGGTAGGAGCATGGAGTGTTGGAATTGTGGAAGGACCGGCCACTTGAAAAAGAATTGCAAGGCTCCGAAGAAGAATGAAGACAAGAACAATGACGCTGTAAATGCTGCCACTGAAGAGCCACAGGATGCCTTGCTCTTGTCTATTAACAATTCCCTAGATTCGTGGGTGATAAATTCAGGAGCGTCATTTCACACTATTGCACACCGTCATGTCATGGAGAACTACGTTGCCGAAAATCATGGTAAGGTTTATCTTGCTGACGGAGAACCTTTGGATATTGTTGGCATTGGAGATGTCAATTTGAAAATACCTAATAGGTCTATGTGGAAGATTCATAAGGTGAGACATGTTGCTAAACTAATGCGCAACTAGATTTCGGTGGGGCAACTAGATGATGAATGATACAATGTGACCTTTAATTGTGGAGGTTGAAAAGTCACAAAGGGAGCGATAGTTGTTGCTCGGGGACGCAAAGCTAAAACTTTCTACGTTAATTTTAGTTGCAAAGATACCATAGCAGTTGTTGACTCTGCTGCTAACACTAAGCTATGGCATAATAGGCTCGGTCACATGAATGAGAAGGGAATAAAGGTGCTTTACTGTAAAGGAAAACTGCCGGGATTGAAAACTGTTGATCATAGTTTATGTGAAGCCTGCATCTTTGGCAAGCAGAAGAGAGTGAGTTTCTCAACAACAGGCAGAGAGCCTAAGTCTAGGAAGCTAGAGCTAGTTCACACTGATGTGTAGGGACCTACAACGATGACTTCCCTTGGTGGCACTAATTACTATGTAACATTTATTGATGACTCAAGCAGGAAGGTTTGGGTTTACTTTCTGAAAAACAAATCTGATATCTTTGATACTTTTAAGATATGGAAAGTTATTGTGGAGAACGAGACAGATTTGAAGGTAAAGTGCTTACAATCTGACAATGGGAGAGAGTACTTAGATGAAGATTTCAAGCGATACTATGCTAAAAATGGAATAAAGATGAAGAAAACCATCCCAGGGAAACCACAACAGAACGAGGTAGCTGAGAGGATGAACATAAGTCTAAAAGAGTGTGCAAGAAGCATGAGGTTACATGCGGGACTGCCAAAGTCGTTTTGGGCTGAGGCAATTAATATAGCAACTCATCTAATCAACAGAAGTCCATCCACACCGCTGAAGTTCAAGCTATCGGAAGAAGTATGGAGCGGCAAAAAGGTTGACCTCTCTTACTTGAAAGTATTTGGTTGTGTTTCCTATGTTAACATTGGTTCCACTACTAGAAGTAAACTTGATGCAAAGTCTAAGAAGTGTTTTCTGGTTGGCTATGGTGGACTTGAGTTTGGTTATCATTTTTGGGATGACCAAAATCGAAAGATTATTAAGAGCAAAGACGTGATCTTCAATGAAAGTGTTCTGTACAAGGACAGAGACAGCACTGACTCCAGGGGTTTAGGTTTTGAAGACGAGAAGCCTGAGGTGATTCCATTGAAGGATCTTCCTAAAGTGGAGGTGGAAAATTCAGAAGATGAAGACCAAGAAAATATTGCTCCAAAAGAAAACCAGAGTACTCCTGCCACACCAATCAAAAGATCTACCAGGACTATTAGACCGCTGCAGAGATACTTCTCTGCAATATATTTTGTTAACCGACATAGATGAGCCAAAGATCTATGATGAAACTATGCAGGCTAAAGATTCGATCAAGTGGGAGTTAGCCATGAGGGAAGAAATGGATTCCTTAATGTCTGTCACAGAGATTGGGAATTAAACGATTATCTTGTTCTCTCTTTCAACATATTACAGTAGCCTCTTATAGGCCAAAAACAAGAACAACGTAAAAGGAAAGTTAGAGAGGGTACAATTGTATCCCTAAAATAATCAGTTGACAAATCTGCCTATAATTAGTAACCTAATCAAATCAGCCTGTATATAGTACAAAATCATAAAGATATACATTGACTAAATCAAGAAATTAATTATTCCTAGAATCACTCAATATTCTCCGACACTCCCCCTCAAGTTGGAGAATAGATGTTTTCTATTCCCATCTTGCTGATAATTCTTTGAAATATGTGGTTGGCTAATCCTATTGTTAGTGCATCTGCTAATTGTCCTCCTGTAGAGACATATGGAGTGCATTAGTCCACTATCAAGCTTTTCTTTTATAAAGTGTCAATCGATATCAACGTGTTTGATGCGATCATGTTGTACTGGATTATGCACAATATTGATGGCTGATTTGTTGTCACAATACAACTTCATCGGCTTTTCAACTAAAATTCGAAGATCCTTTAGAATTATTCCCAACCATAACAATTCACAAATTCCTAGAGCCATGGCACGAAACTTTGCCTCTGCACTTGATCTTGTGACTACTGGCTGCTTTTTGCTCCTCCATGTGACCAGGTTTCCACCCAGGAATGTATAATAACCTGAGGTTGATCTCCTATATGAAACTGATCTTGCATAGTCTGAATCTGTGTACACTTCTAAGTTCATACTAGCCCCCTTCTTGAAGAGTAATCCTTGTCCGAGACTCGACTTCAAGTATTAAAGAATTCTGTTGACCGTTTGGAGATGGACTTCTTTCAGGTTTTGCATGTATTGACTCACAATCTCAACGGGATAAGCTATATCAGGTCTTGTATGCGAAAGATAGATTAACTTTTCGACAAGTCTCTGATACATTCCTCTGTCTACTAGTTCATCATCAACAGCTTCTCGGAGCTTGTGATTCGGCTCAATGGGTGTTTCAATTGGTCTGCAACCTATTTTTCCTGTCTCCTTCAACAAGTCGATCACATATTTTTCTTGTGAAATCAAGATTCCTTCCTTTGAATGGGCAACTTCGATTCCTAGGAAGTACTTTAGCCTACCAAGATCCTCCATCTCAAATTCCTTGGATAACTGAGCCTTAAGTACCTCTCTCTCTTTTTGATCATTCCCAGTGACATCAATGTTGTCTACATATACAATAAGTGCCGTAACTCCCCCTGAAGCAGAAAACTTTATGAATAGAGTGTGATCACCTTGGCTTTGTTTGTATCCTATTGTCAACATCGCTCTTGTAAATCTACCGAACCATGCTCTTGGTGACTGCTTTAGTCCATATAACGCCTTTTTCAATTTGCACACCATATTTTCTCAACCGGTACTAAATCCCGGTGGGGTCTCTATATAGATTTCTTTTTTGAGATCTCCATGTAAGAATGCATTCTTGACGTCGAACTGCTACAAAGTCCACTCAAAATTAGCTGCTAAAGACAATAAAACTCTTACTGTATTCATTTTGCCTTTGGGGCAAAAGTTTCTTGATAGTCCACTCCAAAGGTCTGAGTATAGACCTTCGCCACCAATCTCGCTTTGTACCACTTAAGAGTCCCATATACATTGTACTTTACGAAGAACACCCATTTGCACCCTACTAGTTTTTTTCCTTTCGACAGGCCAACCACTTCCCACATTCTGTTCTTCTCAAGTAAGTCCATTTCAACTTTCATAGCATGTTTCCATTCCTCACTGCTTAATGCCTCAGATAATGTTTTGGGAATGGTTACTGTATCTAAGTGGACAAGAAAGGTCTTATGTGTGGTAGATAATTTGTCAAAGGAGAAAAAGTGTGAGAGTGGATATTGTGTGCACTGTCAGATTCCTTTTCGAACTGCAATGGGTAACTCTAATTCCTTTTTGTCAAACATAAGAATAGGAGAGTTTACCTAGATGGTGTTTTTCTCTTGAGTAATTTCTTTTCCAAGTCCAAGCTCTGACTCATGGGCTCGCCTTAGATCAGTTCTGTACTCCTTCCTTCGTGAGTAAACTTGGAGTGGTTTGGTGACTTTTGGGTTAGCCAGTCTTGGGGAGTTTTGAGAAAGTATCTATGATTGAGGCTCAGGAGATATTACGACTATATTTTCGAGAGGTGATTGAGACTTTTTAGGAGGTGATTGAGGCTCATGGGTGAGTGATTAAGGCTCAAGGGTATTTGTGGTTGTATTTTCAGTTGAAGCAGGGACAAGAATCTGTGATTGTTCATTTGCAACATAATCCTGGCGAACATGTGGAGGATCAGACACAAGGAGGTCCTGAACATCATCATTCTTCTCATCGTAGGTAAATGTTGTCTCCCCTTGAGAAGAAGAATGATGGAAGAAATTATCACTTTCGACAAAAGTCACATCGTTGGAAATATAAGTTTTTTGAGTAGATGGATGATAACATTTGTAGCCTTTTTGAGTTAAGGAGTATCCTATGAACACACACTTAAGAGCTCGAGGATCTAGCTTGCTTCAACTGTGAGCATGGATATGAACAAACATGACACACCCAAATAGCCGTGAAGGTAGTTTGTTTGGAGTTTGGAAATCTGGAAAGTGATGTGAAAATGTTTCCGATGGACTCTTGAGACTCAACACTCTAGAGGGTAATCGATTGATAAGATGTGTGGCGATGAGAACGGCTTCCCCCCAAAGGTATTTAGGAACATTTTTTTGAAAAAGTAGGGCCCAGGTAGTTTCAAGAAGATGGCCATTTTTCCTTTCTGTCACTCCATTTTGTTGAGGTGTGTCAATACATGTGGATTCATGAATTATTCCTTCCTTGTTAAGAGATGGTGCTAAAATTTGGTTAAAATACTCTCTCCCATTATTTGTCCTCACCTTTTTTATTTTTACCCCAAATTGTGTTTTTATCATATTATGAAAAATTGGAAAAAATTTTACCACATCAAATTTTTGTTTCATGAGAAAGACCCAAGTCACCCGAGTACAATCATCAATGAAAGTAACAAACCATCATGCCCCAGAAACATTAGCAACCCTTGATGGACCCCACACATCATTGTGTATCAAATAGAATGGAAACATTGATTTATTATTACTTGGAGAGAAAGATACATGCTTATGTTTAGCAAATTCACAAGTTTCACAATGAAGCTGGTTTAAGTCGATATTTTTAAACAAGGAAGCAAACATAGCACTCAATGTTCTAAAAGAAGGCTGGCCAAGTTGCAAGTGATGAAGGAAAATTTGATTTTTATTCATGTTGGAATCTGACAAAAGTAGAGATGGATAACCAACCCCGGCATTCACCTTTCCACTTTCAAGCTTCAGATGATAAAGTCCATCTCTTTCCTCAGCAAGCCCAATCGTCTTCCCCGTTGCTTGGTCCTGAAATACACACGAGTTTTTTGAAAAAATGAGACTACAGTTCATATCTTTAATAACATGTTTCACAGAGATCAGATTTGTTGTTAATTTGGGCACGTGCAAAACATTTTTTAGGAAAAAGGTTGGTCCTAAAAATACGCTCCCTTGGCCAGCTACAGTAATTGGTGTTCCATCAGCTATGGTGATCTTTTTGTTACTAGGACAAGGGTTGCAAGTGGAAAAAATATAGGATAAGTTGGTCATGTGGTCGGTTGCACCCGAATCAACAATCCAAGAATAGGCTGTGGCATTATCTAAGACACTAAAAGCATGTGAGTTAAGGGACATACCAAAAAGTGCCAATGAACAGGCACTTGATGGTTTCTCAAGTGAATCAAGGAAGGATCTGAGCCATTTGATGTCCTCCTTGTTGAATTCTCTCCCACTGGAATTTGGCTGTTCTACAGAATTGCTGATGTTTGTCTGCGCAACATGGGCTTGTCCTTTTTGTTGCCAATTTCTTCCTCCAAAACTACAGTTAGGCTGATTGTGGTTCTATGGCTTCCCATGTAGCTTCCAGCAATTCTCTTTTGTATGGCCAATCTTTTTGTAATAGTTACATACAAGATTATTTTTACCTACTCCTTTTGAATCAGCCTTTTTGTTCTTTGTAGTACCGATTGTTGTAATAGCAGTTGTACTCCTCTCTGTGCCTTGTTGATTAGAACTGGTTGTAAGTAGGGCAGATCCCTCCAAAGGCTGCACCTCCAACATGACTCCCCTCCTGCTTTCTTCAGCACGAATGGTTGCAATTGCCTCATTTAATGAAAATATTCTGGATTCTTACGGGATCAAATTTCGTATTGAGCCTAGCAAAAAAATCATAAGTTCTTTCCTTCTCAATGAACGCCTTTAGTGCAGCAACATCCTCACTGTTTTTCATCTCGAGAACCTAGTAATAATCCAACTCGTGCCACAAATTTTTTAACTGATTTGCATAGTCGGTAACAGACTTGTTACCTTGTTTTGTTGCTGCGATCTTCACCTTGATTTCGAACACTTGAGCAGCGTCATCTACTTTGGAGTAGGTCTAGCTAATTGCTTCCTATATCTCCTGGGCTGTGGTTAAAAACATGACTATGTCACTAATTTCGGGTACCATAGCATTCCATAGCCATGACATAACCATGGAATCCTCTTCATCCCAAGCAGCGAATTTTGGGTCTCCCTTTTTAGGCCTTGTTCCGAGGAGGTGATTGAGCTTGCCTTTTCCCTTCAAGAATGTTCACACATACTGGGACCACTTCAAATAATTTGTCCCATTCAATCTGTAGGCAGCTTGCACGTTTTGCAGGTCTCCAAGGGCTGACTGAACCACGGGCTCCTCTGGCTGGGCATTGTTTCATGAGACTTCAAACATCCTGATCTGTCCTTCAAGAATGACCAACTACAAGCAGCAAGAACCACCAACCATAGGTAGCGTTGACTTCTCCACGAAAGGAAAAAAGATGATCAGGGGTGACATCCAAACGTTTCAATTCCCAGAGAAAGCTTAAGGCTTTGATACCATGTCACAGAGATTGGGAATTAAACGATTATCTTATTCTCTCTCTCAACATATTACAGCAGCCTCTTATAGGCCAAAAACAAGAACAACGTAAAAGGAAAGTTAGAGAGGGTACAATTGTATCCCTAAAATAATCAGTTGACAAATCTGCCTATAATTAGTAACCTAATCAATCAGCCTATATATAGTACAAAATCATAAAGATATACATTAACTAAATCAAGAAATTAATTATTCCTAGAATCACTAAATATTCTCCGACAATGTCCAATCGGACATGGCAACTTGCAGAGTTACCACAGGGCAAAAAGGCCTTGCATAACAAGTGGGTATACCGGATTAAAGATGAATTTGATGGTAGCAACGGTATAAGGCAAGGCTGGCGGTAAAAACCTTTTAGCAGAAAGATGGGGTGCTAAAACTTGAGAAGATTCTTGGAAGTCAGAATCTAGCAGATATGCTCACCAAGACGGTTTTGATCGATAAACGAAGTTGTGTGCAACTTCAGTTGGACTTTTCCATGAGGTGTCAAAAGTTGTTGCCGCTGTAGTGTAGACATAGTAATTGATTAGTCTTCAAGTGGGAGATTGTTGCAGGTGTGGAGCTAAATCAAGTCAACAACCTAGCAAAAGGAAGAAAAAGAAGACTCATATTTGTGTGTGACTTTGAGTGAGTAGCATTATTTTGTGTGAGGCATATTTTGTGTGAGAGCTCTATTGTTGTGAGAGAAAAATTCCCACAGGATGCTAGGTAGAAGAGAGATTTGGTAAACACAAATTGAGAGTGTGTGAAAAATTTCTCTTGTAATCTGTAATCTCCTTAATCATAGTGGAATCTGTAAGCAGCAAAAACAGGACGTAGTCTCAAATTTGGACGAACCTGTATAAAAATTTGGTGTCTTTCTTTTCTTCTTTCCTTCTATTTTTTTCTACAATTATTCATTTTTGCAATCCTTGGAATTAGAAGGTGCCTAATTCCCCAACACTTTCCGGTCCATCTATGCTTTTCTCCTTCTAACTCCAAACGAGAGGCCTCCATTTCACATCCTTTTAAAACATCATCCAACTCAAACGAAACATCACTAAGTTTCTGCAGCCAATCCTTGACCGCACGGTCTGTGAACTGCCTCTCCTCGGCGTCTTCAAGCACGGCAAGGATCGTTGACAGCATGCTAGAGACCTTTTCCATATCTTTTTTGACACCCAAAAGCTGTCCGAATTGTTTTCAGATCAGGGAATTCAGATTCTCAAACATTACTTGAGCTAAAGCTTCAGCCATTCTAAGCTAAGAAATAAAAATCAAACCAAAGAAAGCTAGTTAGCTTACAGATTATAGCTAGACTGAAATTGAAAATCACAAAAACTGATATTGTTCAAAATGGCTAGTTTTTTCTAGGGGAGACTTAATGCAAGTATGCCATTACGTCAATGCTATGAAATTTCAAAGGAAGCTAGCTATAACTCGTTCCTTCATTTAGTGCAGTAACAATAATAATGCAGTATAGTTTAGTGCAGTAACAATAATAATGCAGTTTAGTTTAGCCAACAACAATGAGGAAGCTAGTTATACCTCGTTTCTTCATTTAGTGCAGCAACAATAATAATGCAGCCTGGTTTAGCCGACAATAATATTTTTTTTTCTTTTATGTTCATTTTTATTTATTTTGGTTTTTTTTGTTTTTTTTTGTTTTTGGCCCTCCTATTAAAACCAGTCTGGTTGATTTAATAGATAGGTCCCAGTAGAAAGAAATGAGTCCTCATGATTTTAGCTTTTCTCGCACTACTGTAATAAATAAATGGGACAAGGAAGACAAGTATAGAATAAGAACAACCCAAAAGATGGAATTAAGCATTTAACGCACGGAAGATGTATACAATGAAACATCACAAAAACAATAAAACAAATATAAAAGAGTAATGAAATTTCAATGAGGGTAAGGTAACCTGGGTGCTTTGTCTTTGCTGCGCAGGGGATCCAGTGGAGCAGCCAGTCTTACTGTTCAATATCCTCCTCCAAGCTCCCCTTTATTTTTCTTCCTTTTCACTTCTTGTTTGTTTGTAGTTTTTTATTTCTTATTTTTTATCAGGGTATTTAACATTATTATTCTCTAAAATTGTCGCATATTTAAAATTTATCCAATCAATTTTTAATTTTAACAAATTAACCCTTAAACTTACAAATTTATAGCAAAGGACCTCTATTGATAACAATTTTAGTTCTTTCGTTGAAATTAACATGTATTTTATACATGAATAGTTGTTTATTAACATATATAATGATTTTTATATATTTTAACCTAAATTTATTGTGATTAATATCTTTAATATAGTTTTCATTAAAATAAAAAAATTTAAATTTTTGTTTTAGATGTAAATTTAGGTTAATATTTATATATGAAAAAACCATTTTACACTCTTAACTAATAACCCTTTTGAAAATCATATGTCAATTTTAATAAAAAAAAAACTTAAAATTGCGATCAATAGATGGTAATTTACAATATATTTATTAATTCAAGAGTAACTTGTCAAAATTAAAAGTTTAAAGGGTATATTACAAATTTACGATAAGTTTAAGAGACGATAATACCAAATACAAAAGAAATGCTAATAACATTCTCTTTCTCACTTTTTTTTTTATACCCTCTCTATAAGAGTCTGACACATAGAATATATTACGATGATAAATCATCATTTAAATCGAAAATGGGAGAGCGGACTCCAAGTGTAGATAGTAAATGCAGAGAAGTGAGAAAGCACTCCTCGTTATGTTAATTTGGCCATGTAGCACTTAAGATTGGTTATTTAATGTCAAAAACGTTTCTTAAGCACATTTGGAAAAAAAAATTTGGGTCGAAGGAAAGCACTTTTGAAGTTTAATTACTTTAATGTTGGAACAAGGCTTAAACTTTTTTTAAGAAAATAAAAAACCAATTTTCTAAAAATGAAATTACCTTTGCCTTTTTTTTTAATAAAAAAGAGGGTAATACTATATTCAATTATATTTGTCACTAAAAAATGTAAAAATAACACATTTAATGTGTCATTCTATTTTGTGCTCCATAATAATGTTATATTTATTTTTTGTTGTAATTATTAAGCCTTGAAAGTCCTAAAAGATTTTAAAAGTTACAATATGTAATGATTAAAAAAAATTAATACATCAACTAATAAAAATTAAATACCAAATTTGTTATATGTCATAAAAAATGATAATGCATTTAAGAGTTTTTTTTACAATGAAATGCCAAAGTTAACACATCAATATAGCATTGCATTAGAGATGTAAATCTTATAGTGAAATCAAGTGTAGAGCTATTTTTAGGCTATTCTTACAACCACATGTATCCCTTATTTAGGATTAAAATATTAATAAAGAGTAATTAGCACCATTAAGTCCTTAAACAAAGAACATTGAGGGTTTCCAAGCTTTTCTTTTGACCAATTACTTTCTTGCCTTTAATTTTTTGACATTAACAAATATAATCACCTTTGAATCGAAATTTTTATGGAAATAGTTACGTCTAATGTAAAATTTTATGGCTTGTAATATTATACATCTCTCTAAAACTTTCAGTAACTATACAATTGGACGGCAATTATCTTTAGTAATTTTCATACATCATTTGTTAATTTTAGTATCAATGAATAAAATTGTATAAATGTATCAATTATACGAAGTTCTACTAAGGAAAAAAAAAAAATCAAAGATCAAGATGACACACGGCTCATAACTTACAGATTCATCGACTCATGTTTAATTTATCGATTTTTAGTTACTTGTATAATTGATCAGATAATTTGAAACAAATAAGTACAAGTTTTTACTTTTTTTATGTACTTTTTTAATTTTTAAAAGCCTCGAAAATTGCAAGTTGTCTGAGTGTCTTTTGGAGATGCCCGCTTTGTGGTTGAGCAATTTGATAGGTAGTTGACAGGTAGGACGGTTTGTAAGCCACTCCATTCTCTCTTTGACAGCCGACTTACGTCCTACTTTCACCAGCACCCACTCTCTCTTCTTAGCTCTCACTCAATGAAAAGTAGTTTTGCTCTTAGAGGTCCAATTGGTAACACTAGTGGGTCCGACCATGAAAAAATTTACCCAAAAGTAGCGTAATACAATACAACAATGGGATCAACTCAGTTAACAAGATCCATTCAGATCGGACCAGAATGAATGAGATTAGTCTGACCTCTTGCTCGGATGCCAAACTCACAACGCGAATAGCTGTCCCATGCCGATCAAATACAAGAAAAAGACTTAAACATTGTTGGAATTGCTTGTGTTAAAATATATGAAACTGCCATATTGAACTTTTAGGGGGTGTTTGACAAAGTGGTGGAAACTGCGGTTCTCATCACAAAATCAGTTATGAACAGTAAAAAGCTCTCACATGCTACAGTAACAATAAAAAAAATTGTTACAGTGTAAAGTTCTCATATACTACAGTAAAAGTGGTTCTCACCACTGGTTCCCACCACCTTCCAAACACCCTATTATTTTATTTTCCCTTATCAACGAGTACTTGGGTGACATCAGGTTGAGAAAGCTCAAAATTTAAACCGCCCTCAGGAAAAAGAAGTATCCTCTTGACTCTATTGGTAGATGAAAGTAGCTCAATTTGAAGGTTGCAACCTTTCTAAGCCGAGTTGCTTGAGCCAAAACAAGAACAAAAATGAGACGACAAGGGGGCGTTTTGATGAATTGTCCGGCCAAAATTTTTTTTTGGCAAATGACCTCTTTTTTTTTTTTTGTTTTTTGGCATCAAAAAATTAGCTTTTTAGACATCAAAACAGTTCCAGTTTTTTTTTTTTCCCCTTAGTTGAATTCCTCTCTTTGATACAGTCCTTTTTTTTTTCTAAAAAAAATTAAGACAGTTTCGATGCTCAAAAAAAACTTTTTTTTAATGCCAAAAAAAAAAAGTTCATTCATTCAATTTCAAATTTTCTTAACTCCTTTTTTCAAATTTTCCCGACAAGAAAATAGACACAAAAAAAGCAAAAATAGTAAAGCATAGAAATATAGTAGCGTAGTACTGAACAGATTAAACAAAGGAATCTCTAGACTGGTTTATGTTACTTTCAACCCAACAGCAAATGCCAAAATCACAAAAAAGCTTTCAATATTGCCCTCACTAAATAAATCTGGAAACAATTAAAATACAATAAAATCATTGAACTCGGTAGCATTTTGGACAACACTTGCTGATTTCCCAGCATTACCATATCAGACACGACAAACGACATGAATCGGAATTTCCCTGCTGTGAAAATTTGGAAGAGAGACGATATAACAAAGCTTTCCATCCAAATAATTTAGTCTCGTTAGGAAGGTCATTTGAACCACAAGAAATTTCCACCACTTCTGAAAAGATAGAGCGAGCTAGAACCAGAAAAAACTCATTTAAGAGTAACCCCAACAGCGATCAGAATCAACCAAATCAGCAACCTCCAAATAATGATCATCGCCGTTACTCTGAAATATATAGAAAGGAAGTAAAACAACTAAGACAAAATAGACATGAATACGAACGATAAATAAAGACATAGAAGTAACTTCATTAACCCCCAAAAGAAAAAAATAATTGTAGCAGGACATCATTACATGTGTCTTTCGGCATTTTTCTCAAGCACATGATATGCGACCATCCGGTAAAGAATTGCCCTTAAACAGTGTTGAGCTTTTCTTTAAGCATTCAACAAGCAATTATATTAATACAATTTGAAACCCCACGAAAAAAATAATAATAATGACGAGCATTAGCAGAACAACCAAATAAATGTTGCCCTTGCATATTCAAAAAGCTTAGATATCATAAGTTAAGATATAGACTTCTTTTTGTGCCTCGCATGCAACCAACATGGAGGGTTTCAAACTTGAAGGAGGTCCCAACAGGAAACTGGTCTATTTTGTTTTGCCAACGTGCACTTTATGGCATAAATACTCTTCAAGTTATGAATTCTCAATTCACCTTTTGCGAATATGAGGAGCATCACAGAGGAGTATTTTTCGTTGCCTATGGTACGCTGTACGGTCGAGGACACCTGCAAAGATTAATTTTCTATATTAAAATACAGAATTTCATATCAAGCATGCTTCAATCAGTAACGACTAAGAGCAGAAAAGCCGAAGTGCCTCTATGATTTACCTGCTTGGCCCTACATAGACATCTGGAATGTGGGATATCTTGTGCCAATCCTCTCCGACTTCCTTTTCATATCGCCTCCCTAAGTTGGGACATGATTCAATTGTCAGTTTCCGCAAGTTAGAGAGACTTTGGATGTTCGCGGGAATATGTGTCAGATCTGGGCACCCAAGAATGAATAGTTCACGAAGAGATGCAAGATTTCCAAGCCAATCGGGCAATGACACAAGCTCCAAAAAACAAGATATAGCCATGAATTCAATTGAAGGGAGGTGGCGCAAGGCCTCGGGCAAGGCAACCAACTTGTGAGAAGCACGCAAGCTAAAAGTGTATCCATTACTCCCTGATGATTTTACTTCTACGCCCCACATAGTCAATCTTTGGAGAGAAGAAAGGCGATTAAGACAACTTGGAAATCCCTCCAGCTCCGGACAATCAACAAGATCTAGAGATTGAAGCGCTGTAAGGTCCTGAAAACTGTCAGATAAAGATTTCAACTTCTTACAACTCTTAATTGTTATGTGTTTAAGAAAGGTAGGACTTTGGAATGGTATTCTCTCTGGTAAGCACCTGAGCTCGTCGCAAAAACTGACATCCAAGTCTTCAAGAGCAGTGAGTGTAATTAGCATATCAGGGGGCAACTCCTGAAGCTTTGTGAATCGATCAATTGTTAGCGACTTGAGAACTGTGAGATTTTGTAGCATCCCTTGAGGAAAGAAAGTGATGTTATCATTCTCGGATATGTGAAGCCTAGTAAGACCATGAAGACCAGAAATTGATTTTAGTAACAACTCATGGCCTTCGTGGATTGTCAAATCTTTTACCAATCCTAGCCTAGGTAATGTCAATTTTGG
>CAMOHE010027086.1:0-10158 GCA_946598075.1 Artocarpus hirsutus
GGTGCTCTTCGGCAAGCAAGTGGCTGGAGTTGGGAGGTGGTGGCTTCTCGGTTGTTATCGTCGAGGGACCTCGGATTAGTGGATTATGGTGGAGACTGCGTTCTAGACTTGTGTTTTATGTTTTGTTTATATTATGGGTATGTTGTAGTAAGGGTAGCGGTTTTCTTATTAGCCCTTTAGTTTGTGTTTGTTGTTTTTGTGGTGTTGCATGTTGTGTTAGGTATAGAGGATGGTTTCTCCATGCCTCTTGATTAGTTAAGTAGTGTATCGAATTAGATTGGATGAAGGTGTGGCCTTTCTTTGTGGCCGTTGAGACCACTATTTGTAGGAGTATAGCTTCATGTAGGGTTAGGGACTTGTTTAGCCTCATCGTTCAAAGCACGAATTCCCAAGTAGGTTTTCTGAGCCTATGTGTTTATCCTATTCTAGGTCCTTAGACCTTTGGCTATAGCTTGGCTTGTTTCGGCTAATTTTTAAAAAAATTATTTTCTCTTGTTGGAGGCTTTATCTACTAAAAAATTGTTTAATGGGACATAATATAAAAAATTGGAGACAAAATTTTATTAAATTTGGATACAATTATATTTATATAATTTACTGAAAGCACAATAATAATTTTTCTTATACAATACAAGCATAGTTTGTATTTTATTATAATTTTATGGTTAAAGTTGAAACTCTCAATTTTAAAAATTTGATTAGTCACAATCGATATTTTAAGCTATATTTTTTAAAAAGCAGGATATTATAAAAATTGCAGAGGTAAATTTTAATTTTTAAAAATTTAAAATAAATCTGCCGCGGATTACTGCCTCTTTTTAAAGAAACGTGTGAAGGAAGGAATTTATACGGCCATGTAGGATTTCCCAAAGCCGTTGCTTCTATAAGATATTTTTTAAAAAAAATAATTAATTTAAAAAAAATTTTAAAAAATATCCAACCTATGTAATTTGTCTTTCCATTTTAAAAACATAAGTCTGTTTTCATGATGTATGAAACATTATTAAAAAAAATTCAAGAGGAATTAAAAATTCTAAACCTTTATAGAACTCTCTCAATCTTATTTATTCCCCGAACCTAGGTCTAAATATAAAATTTATAGGATATTTAAGAAGTATGGTTCAAAAAAATTTTGGTTAAAAACAAATATACGAGAGCTTTATATGTAGCAATATTTTACTTTTTTCTATATCGGTTAACAGTTTTATACTTATTCTAATTAAGAGCCAAACATCTTATTCTATTTTCTTTTTCGCTAATTGTATAGTTTTATTTATCTCCAAATTTTGACATCCATTAGTTTCCAACTGCATATGCTCTTATCGGGGTTATTTTTATCAAATGAAATATCCTTTATTTTTTTTATCTTTTTTTTTTTTTTGCACGGCCTTTGTCCAAAGTTTATAAGGCTTTATAAGCATTAGCCATTTCTTGAGGAAGACGGTGAAAAATTCTTCATAAAGAAGGGAAAAAAAGGAGGGCGATCGAGGAATCAAGTAAGTGACGTTTCATTCGTGACGTCAGCAAATTTAATGATTCCGTCGAAAGAACTTTAATTAATACCCTATGGCACTTTCCCCCCGCTCGAACATCCATGAAAACGCAGAGAAGAAACCACATCATCTCCCCAAACTTTCCTTTTCCTCACGCGTGACTCCTGATCAGAGAACAACAATGGCGAAGAAGAACCTTCCTTGGGAGATTATCACAAACATCCTCAGCCGTCTGGCCGTGAAGGATCTCCTGCGCTACAGGTGCGTCTCCAAGCCATGGTGCTCTGTTGCAAAAGTAATGCGATAGAAACAAAGAATAAAAACACATAAAATTTACGTAAAAATACAAAACGAAAAAAAAACACGAGCAGAGGAAAAGAAAATCACTAAACTCGTAGAGATTACAGTGGAGGCGTTAAAGAGGCTTAAAATTCGATAAAAACAAGCCCTAACGCAATACATCATATATATAGTGTTAGAGTATGGTGACCCGAATTTAGTTTGACCCGACCCGAAAAGCTCGCGGTGCGACAAATTATAGTGAAAAACAAAAATGAGATTTTTCATGAGATCAGTGGTTGTTGGGCCGTTTAGTTTATATTTTTGGCCCATAGGGTTTTGCCTATACCTATTTATATGATGTATTACGTTAGGGTTTGTTTTTACTGATTTTTGAGCCTCCCTAGCGCCTCCACTGTAATCTTCTCGAGTTTAGTGATTTTCTTCTCCTCTGCTCGTGGTTTTTTTCCGTTTTGGGTTTCCACGTAAATTCTGTGTGTTCTTGTTCTTTGTTTCTATCGCATTAATTTTGCAACATATAGGTATAAGCAAAACCTATGGGCCAAAAATATAAACTAAACGGCCCAACAATGACAGTCCGTACCGCGGGGGCTCCGCCCCCACACCCTCGACAAGATCAGTGGTGGGCTACGGGATCGGGCCTATCGGCTCAATCTCTCCGCTACCACCACAGATCTCATGAAAAATCCTATTTTTGTTTTTCACTATAATCGTCGCACCGCGAGCTTTTCGGGTCGGGTCAAACTAAATTCACGTCACCATACTCTAACATGCTCCCTCATCAACGGCCCTGATTTCATCAAGCGCCACCTCAGTCACTCCAAGGAAACCAACACCAACCTCAACGCCCTTCTCTTCCCAGACAACAACCTCGCCTGGGTCGATCTGGACACGCTCAGCCCCGCCGTGAAGCTCAATCACCCGATCGACGACGGTCTACGGGTCGACGTCATGGGCTCTTGCAACGGCTTGCTTGCTCTCTCTAACTCTCGAAACGACATCGTTTTTTGGAATCCATGCACCAAAAGGTACAAGAAGCTTCCCATTTCCAACGTTAATCTCTCGTCTCCTACGACGCGAAATCTTGAATTTTATGGATTTGGACATGACTTTATTAGCGATGATTACAAGCTGGTAAAGATAACATATTTAGCTGGAAATCCTTACGACTCTGAGGTTAAGGTTTATAGTGCAAAAGCCAATGCTTGGAAAAGAATCAATAGAAGCTTTCCATATTTCATTGATCTCAAGACGCAGTATGGACTTTTTGCTAGTAATGCTTTGCACTGGTTTGTTGCCGGAAAGTATCCGTCTCATATTCCACGGTTGATTGTTGCAATTGATCTTGTGACCGAGACGTACCATCAGATTCCCCTGCCGGATTACGAAAGGACCGATGACAATGTTTTTATGTTTCTGGACGTTTTGGGAGGATCACTTTGTTTGACTTGTAACTATGTGGAGAAGACGATGACGTCGTCCCGTGTTGATATCTGGATGATGAAGGAATACGGGATTGCGGATTCTTGGACTAAAATGTTTACCCTGAAGCCCTCGAACGCAATTGGAACTTTTCTTTTTGTGACTCCTGTTGCGTATTTGAAGAGCGGGGGTCAAGTTCTTCTGAATCAGGAGTGTAAAGGATTCATAACCTATGATCTGCGAAGGAAAAAGGCTAAGAATTTGAGAATTTCCGGTCTTCCTGAACAATTCAGAGCGCAGTCGTGTGTTGGAAGCCTCGTTGGACTTGATGGTGGTTGGGACAAGGAAAATGAAAGTGGGGAGAAGAAGAAGAAAAATGCAGATCAGAAGCAAGGGAACAAGAAGACAGACCCTAACAGGAAGCAAAGGTAATGTTAATCAATTTTCTTCTTTCTAAGTTTCTTATAAGCATTTTGTTCAACGTATGGCCTGTCGAACGATGATGTGACGATTTCAATATACGCTTTTTTTTCTTTTCCTTTTTTGCAGGGACGATTTCCTATCAAAAGGATTTAAATTGGTGTTATAGATTACACAGGGGAAGGTCAAAGGTGTGAATAAATTTTTCAGTTTTACAGCATGCTTTTGTTACTTCCTTTTGTTGTTACTATTTTATCATAGTCAGGATTCATGACTTGCATGGTTTATCATTTTTAGTGATTGTTGCAACGTTAATGTCTGATGTAGTAGTATGACCATGGAAAGGGAAAAGAGAGTTAGTAAATGTGCCTCGTTGACTTCTTATGATTTTGGTCTATTGCTTTCTGGTCGTATTTGTACTATTGTTTTGGTCCTGTCTATATTTAGAATTGTCTTCTCATGGGCTAATGGTTCCATAATATTAGGCGCTACTTTTTATTTTATTTTATTTTATTTTATTTTCACAAGCGTATCATATGTGAGGATTGCTTTATGATCTTCTTGTTGATTTCTTAGAGCGTACGTCTCTTTCTTTATGCTTAATCCTTATTCCTTGTGTTTTGATTGATTTGTTTATGCTCAATTGCAGAGTTATGTGCTTATAATTAAGTTGACAAACATTTTCACGAGAGCTATACTAATATTTATTGGAGGAACTGCTTCACAAGTAGTTTAGAGTATCGATTTTTTCTTCTCATTTTGACTATAGTTCGACGAGGCTTATCTTTGTTTCTTGTGTAGCTTCTCGATCCTTACCCTGCATATGAGCTAGTGCTTCGGCTTAAATTTAGTTCTTGAGGCTTTATTCTCGGTTAATTTCAACACTCGCGAGTGATAATGCTGCTTTCTTGGTGAATTTCGGAGGTGCTTTTAATGAAAGAAGCTACTTTACTTCTCACACGCCCCACTTTTTCATTTCATTTTTCAACAAAAAGTTGTAGTCCATCAGCAAATGTATATACCAAGCAGGCAGTAGTTCTTTTTCTAACAAAAAATTGTTCTTGTGGGGTTCGTTCCTACTTCTTTTTTTTGGTAAACTCATTAAGGAAGCGGTAGATGATATTTGCTGGTGTCTTTGTTTCTTTCAGGCTGATAATGGAAGGATCTTTTACCTGCTGTTATGCTGAAGCAGTAGCCTGAAAATGAATAATTTGGTAGAATTTAATCCGTATGTATCTTGTTAAATTAAACATATCGAACTTAGCTAAATTTGAGAGTGCATCTATTTTGGGACTTGCACTTAAGAGGCGTGTTATTACAGTTGGCCATGTTAGTTTTTGAAAGAAAGGTTTTTGTAGCTAAATATATTTGCCAATCTACGTTTTCCAGGACTTTGGTGTGGTCTTTATAGGGATCATGTCACAAGATTTATGTTACTTGTGAAGTTGACAGTCCTGTCCATAACTTTATGAAAGCAATAGACAGGTTAGTGTTGTTTCACATTACTAATATATATTTAATATGCTCGAAAGGGCACATGAGCTGCTGCCCCATGACTCCATTGGCTGAACATGAGCTGTGTCACTTGACGGAACTCGATATGTGTTTTATCCCCTTAACTGTTTTAGTCGAACAAAGTGCTTTTTGTTTGTGGTCGAGATTGACTCACTAAGTGTATTTACATCTTTCGCATTTAAATTAGTGTCTGTATTATCATGATTTGGAACGCAATTATCTTTTTCTCCAAAAGGAAAAAAAAAAAAAAACTTATAAAAAAGTTAGGTTTCTGGACGGGGCTTGATTTTTTTTTTCCCCTGCTTGAATTGACGCAGGATCATTGCTAGCCACATTTCTTACCACTTTTCAGGAGTGTACCCTGTTAATTAGAACCCACCCTCCCCCAACCCCCTCTCTTTTGTTTAGCTGCTCTAAGCAAGAAATTAGCATTAGCATAATAGCATTTTGATTGTCAACTAAGTGGGTGTTTGGAAGAGTGGTGGGAACCACTTTTACTGTAGCATGCGAGAACTTTTTATTGTAGCAATTTTTTTTATTGTTACTGTAGCATGTGAGAACTTTTTACTGTTTATAACTGAATTTATGGTGAGAACTGAGTGGTTCCCACCACTCCCAAACACCCTATAAGCTCGCAAACTTTTGCTATCGTTTATGTGAAAAAACCAAGTGGTTCTCGTTTAGTGTTTCATGATAATGTATAAGACGGAACGACATCCTTCCTTATTAATAAAACATGACGCTTCGTTATTCAATAAAGTAAACCTAATTTCTATTTATCTAAGAGTTTGTTTGTTATACGGATTTAAAATGGTGTGGCTTTAAATTGACATTTAAAATGTAAAAGTTTAAAATAAAAATAAAACGTTGTATCAGCTTTAAAACAAAAACTGGTATTTGTAAAACTATAATTTATGAAAAAAAATAAGAGCAAAAATGTTTTCTTATTGTAAAAAATTATTTAAAACTGTCAAAATTTATAAAAAGATCAAGTTTTCAAAACTGAAAATATAACCTGTTTTATATCCTTAATGTTTTGAACAATTTAAAACGGACGCTTATTAAATACCTGTTCTTATTAACCCATCGCTTTAAAACCACTTAAAACATTCTATACAATCAAACAAAATGAATACGTAGGATGTTTTGATTGATTCCCTTAATATAATATACGACATGTCATTCAAAATAAAAGTTCTGTTACTATCAGTTGCGACAAGCCAAGGACACGTGGATTCTACAAACGTTGCCTAAACAGACATTTGTCACCTGTTTAAATAAATAGAATAATCTATGAAACAAGTCAGTTTTACACTTTTAATACCGAATATATAACATGAACATTTAAACTGGTGATGAATTTAGTCTCACGCTACGTTCTTGTGTCAGAATTAAATGCATATTCTGTGTTCTATGTAAGTAGAATCCTATTTTCTATTAGTATCGCGTGTATATTTTATTCTCTTCGTATATCCAACATATTAAAATGACTAATAGAATATTTGACATGATGGTAAAAATCATTGATTAGAACTGTTTTTACTGTAATATGTGCAAGTTTTATACTGTAGCAATTTTTTTCTTTTTACTGTAGCATATGAGAGCTTTACATTGTTTATAACTAAGTTAGTGGTGTAAACTATCCTTAGCCAAACAGACGATAAATTTAAAAGAAAAAGAAAAGATCAGAGGTAAGTTTGTCATGAACTAAAGTAAGATTCAACATAAGATTCAGGACCATTTGTAAAATTAATCAAAAAGCTTTTTATCATGTTCTTGATAAATTATTGTGCGGGCTACTAAATTTCAAATTGTTGTTTTTTTAACGATTTTAGAGAAAAAAACGAAACCGTGGTAATGGTGTACGATGTATGTAACACAAAATTTTATAAAATTTTTGTAAAACAACAGAGTATATTAATTTAATGCTCTATAACACATATAAATTTATACTTACCTAGATGAAGCGATTAAATTAGAGATCATCTATAGGAATTGTTTTCTATACGAAACTACCATCTTCTTCGCCTAGTCTTTAGCACTGAATGAACGTATGTATAGGCATAGACGAAATTAGGGTGTCTAACCATCACTCAACTAAATTTTAGCCTCCCATTAATCTCAACAAATGAGTAAAGTGAGAATTAAAATGAAAGATCTCTTCCTCTCTTTTCTCTCTCAGTCTACACGCTTAATGCTAAGAAAATGGATAGAAATTTGCATTCTAGCAAAGACTCTCGATTGTGTGTAAAATGAATAAAGGAGCCCTTTTATTTAGAGAGTGAGAGATCATTTAATTTTTGAAGCTTCCATTATTTTAATTTTAAATATTACATATTTAATTAAAATAAAAAATAACTTTTTCTTTCCTTATTTATGATTGGTGTCCCAAAAACACAAATACTTTGTAGTGCCAATGAGAAAGAGAAAGAGAGAAAAAATCTGCTTATTATCCAATATGATTGGTTTGTATAATTTAAATTTTTAATTTTGAATAAATCATATTCATCAAAATTAAAGACTTTTAGAAAAGAAAACTTTGTGAATAAGTCTTGGACTGCATAGAAAACTCTTCCTTATGTGGTTACATGTCGTACATAGTGGGTGGGATCCATTATTTAATTATTATTAATTAATTCATTTTTAGTGATATTGAATTCAGAATTCTATAATTCTAAATTAATTAATTAAATCAATAATTTCTATTTGTCCAAGAAGTATTTACAAGGATGGAGGGGGACTGATAAGGCCACAAATTCAAGCTTCAAGAAAACCAATATTTTAATTAGACTCTTTAATTAATATATTACTTGTTTATTAATTCCAATGTTACTCCACTAAAAACTTAGAATTGCACTCTTGAAATTATAAATATAATTACTCATACTTTAAAGTCGTCTATTTGATATAGTCATTGTATATTATAAATTGATCCTTCATAAAAATTTATAATTAGAGCTAGATAAATTCCATTAACCTCTGTAAGTACTTCCTTATCTTTAAGTGCCATTGATTCTCTAAAAAAATAATAACTCATGAACTTAATCACAAATTAAGCCTCATATTGTTCAAGACTCGAATTAATACTCAAAAGAATTGTTTATTTGCTTCTCGTCAAAGAAAGAATTGATTCCATCTTGTAATATTAACATTTTCGACTACTTTCTCCTTTATACCTCTAAAATACAAGGGATGTGATTAAATTCTCGAATCCATACCTAGTAAATCAAAAGACATAATTTCATAGGAGTCTCGTAGTAATTCAAAACTATGATCATCTTATATATGACTATCTATCGATGTGATTAGAACTTGCTATATTTTAATAAAAATTATTTAGCCGTTCATATCACATCATGTCCTCATCCTGCATAATCTCATTATATACAGTACACTCATTTAATATTAACTTACTACATTAACGGTTCAAATAATACTGTTCTATTCTCAATGTAAATGATTTGCACTAGTAACACTCAATTAAAGATTCCATACTTTAATTAAATAATAACTATAATAATTAATTATATATTATTGAACATTTGAATTATCATTCTTAAATATTATTCTCTTGTATATAACACCTATGTACAATATTTAAGGTCACATAGATAATTATAGAATTTTAATGAAATTCATAAAATATTTAAAATACATGTACACAAATATAATAAAAAATATACTTTATCTATTTATTTATAAATATTTCATTTATAAAAACATCACGTGCTTTAAAGCATCTATCCTATAACACAAACCACATATCAGATATTACTTCTCCAGTAAAATAAAAAGAAAAACTACCCCAACCTAAATAAAAAATTAAAAAAAAAGAAGCAAACACGAGATATCGATGTATCATGTTGGGGGAAATCTTCCTAAAAGGAAATAACATACGGAAATGAAGATGGCCAAAAGTCGATATATAATTATGGTCTTTATAATGAATTTGCGTGAACTAATTTTCCACCAAAAAAAAGTCGTCTCGTGATCGAGGACTTCTACTTGTAGTGCTTTTTCAAGGGACTTCTACTTCTAGTTTAGACATCTGGTTATGGAAATTTTCATTCGTGGACGTTTAGCCATGGATTTGTTTCCTGTCGACGCAACAGAAGTCTAAGTAAGGAAATGAATGGACTAGACATGTGACATTGGTTCATTCACTTTAGTGGACGATTTTTGACCACGTGAAGAACATTATGAAAATTCTACCTTAGATAAGAACAAATGCCTATATGTGGAACTCTATTTTAAACTATCCAATTTGTTACTATTGCATACTTTTTTTTATTTAAAAGTTTTAACTAAATCCACATTTGAGAATATACACTATCAATATGTTATATCATGTTGAGATGTTGAGTTCCCTGGCCGGAGCCTGACGGGCACTTTGAACGTATTCCGAGAGGGCCCCTGCTTGGAGAGAGACTCAGCTCGGATCTACCTCCAGTGAGGGAGCTCGTCCCCCAGGAGTTGAACCTGTTTCCTCTTGAATAAGAGGGTCTTAGGGTGTCCCTTAGGTACTAATCCAACTAGGACACCCTAAGACCCTCTTATTCAAGAGGAAACGGGTTCAACTCCTAGGGGACGCATTCCTTCACTGGGGGCAAATCTGAGCTGGGTCTCTCCCCGAGCAGGGGCTCTCTCGGCAATACGTTCGAGGTGCCTGCTAGGCTCCGACCGAGGAACTCAACATTGCAAGATTAAATGTGCATTTTGGATAGGAGACTCAAGCTCAATCGAGAGGGTTCTTGCTTGGGGAGGGTCCTCAGCTCGGCAGGTGGCTCCTTCCTAACGAATTGTTCGAGAGGGCCCCTGCTTAGGAGAGAGGCCCAACTCATATTTGCCTCCAGTGAAGGAGCGCGTCCCCCAAAAGTTGAACCTATTTCCTCTTGAATAAGAGGGTCTTAGGGTGTCCCCTAGATACCAATCCATCTAATTGGTTTAATGTTGAGGTGTTGAGTTGTAACAACCGTCGATTTCCATGTAACAGTATATGTCAAAGTGT
>CAMOHE010027087.1:0-26981 GCA_946598075.1 Artocarpus hirsutus
TATATATATATATATATATATATATATATATATATATATATATCCTCCCTCTCTTTCTCCCGACGAAAAACACAAACGTAAGAAAAACATGAAAAACATAAAAATGAAAGCTACACGTTGTGTTTTTCCGCACACTTCACCCTTACGATCATAAACCCTAAATTTAACTTTTGAGTTAAACCTCCCGGATCTTTTCTGTTCCGCATTGTCAAAGGCTTGATCATCAACAAAAATGTAGATACATCTAATCCTAATGCGTCTATTTTTTGATACGTTCTAATGAATGATATCGTCCGCAAACATCCTTCTTATTTCTGACTTTGTTGACTTCATCGTTTCTTTTTTAAAACAACACCAGAAAAATTTTTATGGTGGGGAAAAATCTTTACTGACATGGTAATCTTGACAATACTCGGACTTAGAAATTATAAATTACGGGCCCGTGCTCGGGATGCACGTCACTTCTTGGTGCTTGCTCATCGGTTACTTCGCTGTCTGCTCCTTCCTCGAGCTGCTTCTGTTTAATTGAGGAACTGTACATTTGCCTCCTCGCTTCACTGCGAGCTATCCTCTCGGCTAGCCTCATTTCTTTGAATTCCTCAGCAAACTTGGCTTCATCCTCAGGTGGAAAGAGAAGTACCTCCGTTTCCCAAGCTCTTCGTACAGCTTCTCGATTTTGGCTTTCCAAAAGAGACCCATCTCTGTGTCCATCTTCTGGTAAGGAGTTGTCAGCAGGTACTCATCAATCCCACCAGCCTTGTCTATGCAACGTGGAGGCAATGGGTGGTGACTTTGACTCAAATATGGCGGTCTAAGATCTAACTGAAGAGACGCTTTTCCCACACATTCGGCTTCCATGACCTCCTTGTCCTGTCATCATTGTGAACAGGGAAAAGTTAAATATGTACTAGAATGACTACACAAATTAACGATACGAATTTGGAGTGAGCAAATTATTCCGTTCATGGCACAAATAACTGTCAGCACCGTTGCAATTTATGCATAAACAGATTAAGTACAAAGAAGTGGCCATTGAAAGAAACAAAAATCACACGAACTAACATAGTATCACAATATGAAATGAAACTTTATCCAATGACTGAAATTCCTACATCATAAGTAATTTGAGAAAGGGAGAAAAGCAGAGGGTAATAAAAGCAAAAGCATCAGTGTACTAGGTATATCTATATCTGAATCCATGTAACACACCATAGATGCAACCAATTTCAAAGAATTAGATCCACTTCCCAGATGCCAAAATTGGAAGTTCATAGAATGGTGCCATGCAGTTACACGGTGCCACTCTTATAGCTCAGAATGTGACTGCTATATAAATTTAGATGGCCATTATAGGCAAACGCCGTTTCAACTGAAAAGGACTAGTTATGACTAAGATGGGGGGGAATAGTAATACACTAATGGAGCAGCTAGTTTTTTTTTCTTTCAAAAGTTAACAAAATTCTGATTACAGACAGACACATATACATAACAAAATTCAGGTATGGAAGCTCAAATGTAAGATAAGATCCTCGACAATTTCAAAAGTTTAACAAAGTTCTGATCACAGACAGACACATATACATAACACAATTCAGCCATGGAAGCTCAAATGTAAAATAAGTTCCTGGACAAATTGATGGTTCAGAAAATTCTCTATTTCCTATGGGGGCAAATAATAACTTAAATTGAAATGACAAATATCTGCAAAATTTAAAATAAAGAAAATGAAAATATAAACTCCCAAGCTTTATTCTTTTTTCTTCCAATCTTGCCTTTTGACATAGCAATCTATATAGGGGCAAAATCTCATAATATACTGCATTCCAAACTCATTCAAATTCATAAACAAGTTCAACTACCGCAACTGTCAAAATTTTTCCACGGAAATCGAGATCAAAATCAGAAATCAAAGCTAAAATTTACTAATCCTAGTTCTCCCAATTAAAAAAAGAAAACAAGTGGAAAATTTTCACCAACAAAAACAGAAATATGAGGAGAGAAGATACTTGTTGCCACCGTCTTCGCTGACGCGATTGCCGAAGCGGATGTGTTTGCCGAAGAAGATGCCTCGCTTGGCCCGATTCATGACGACATTGGAATCTGGTACGTGTTTCTTCAGAGATTCCTTCATTCCAGGTGTCATCTTCTTCTCTCCCACCTTTTTCACCATGTTCTCCATCATCTCCCTCCCTCTAAACGCCATTCCCTCTCTCTCTCTCTCTCTCTCTCTAGTTTGAGGTTTACCAGGTTTTTGTAAAAAAAATATATAAATGAATTGATGTTCGGAATTGCAGTGTTTGGTTTACTACCGGTGGGGGCGTGGGTGGGGCTTAGACCTCTGTCTGTCCTCTCCATAGAACAGAGTTTGTTTTTCCTCCTTCTTTTTTTTTTTTTTTTTTATTTAATTCTCAATTTAGAATCTATATTTTGATAAAAAAGTACCCTACTATTTAAAAAATAACAAGGATGGTCCTGTTTAGTTTTATTTTTAGAATTTTAGAAATATTTTTACATTTTTTTTGAGGTAAAAATTTTAAAAACACTTTCAACATAATTTTTAAAAAATTTTCATTTTCTAAAACAAAAACATTTTCACATATTTTGAAAACAATATCAAACAGCCCCAAAGTATCTTATTATTTTTGAAAATAATATTTTGGTATACTGTAATTTTTTGGAAGCAAATATCCTTTTTGCTTATTTTGTTTTTTTAATTTTACTTGCTTCATTTTTTTAAATAACTTTTTAAAATTTTTGTCGAGGAAAATTAAAGATTTTTCATAACTAAGACTAAACAAATCAATAAAATAGTAAAGTAAGCGTTCCACATCGCAAGGATCTGAAAAGATGTTTTATTAAAATTCAAAGTATTGAAAAAAAAAATACAATTAACTACTATTCACTTTCTCCTCTAGGGCTTTCATCCTCTTTTCTTTGGGCCGCCCCTTTCCTATGGGTAGGAATCCGACGTCAACCCTATGTCAGTTGCCTGGTCTTCAACCTGAGAATGGGAGTGGCACTCTAGTCTCATGGTGGTTTAGGATAGCATCTGTTCGAAGTTTGGTGGCGCTAGCATGTTTAGGCCACGTTGGGTTGTGGCATATTTGGGTTTTTCGGGGTGTGGTCGGTTGGTTTCCAACGGTAGTGTGTGGATTTTTTAGGCTTATGGTGGTCGACTCTGCTTTAGGACTTTGGTCAGCCTCTTTTTTACGGTGGTGCATGCTTTTTGTGGTTGGTGGTGGTTTGATAGGGGATTCATGGTTGTAGTCGGGCTTCCACCTTCGGAGGATGTGGTTCGTGGCAGGTTCCACCTATAAATGGGTCTTTGATTAACGGGTGTCTTGGCAGTGGTGTTTGGCTATGGAGGGTTGGGTTTTAGTCAAAGGTTTTCGGCCTTTCGTTCAGTGGTTTCTACCACTGCAAGTGGCTTGCTCTTTTAGGTTGTAGTGCCATCTTGGGGTTTTTTTATTTATTTTTAAATTATGGCATAGGTTGTTTTCTCATATGTTTGTTTTGATTTGTGTGTCTTTATGATGTTTGATTAACAACGGAGGTGTTTTTTCCACCTTCCGATTGAGCGTGTAGTCTGTGAGAGTTTGCTTTGAGGTACTATGTGTTTGTAGTGTGGTTAGGTGACCTTTATACTACAATGCCATGCCTTGTAATCTTTTAGAGGAATCAATCGATTATAGAGGTTTGTTGTGTGATCTATATGTAGCTCGATATTGGTGTGTCGAGATGCTTATTGTTTTTTCAGGCCTCTAACATATACGATATTCGTTAAGCGTGATTAGCATATAGTAATAGAATTAATCTCATTTGTTGTTTTGATGGGGGCGTGGGGAAGGTCATGCCTTGTATTACAAGGTCCTATCACCTTTGTATTTCTTTAGATAGAATGGAATTTTCGTCTAGAAAAGGGTTATTATCATTTTAATACCATGTATTTTAGATAAGCATTACATTGATACCTTACTGTTTGAAAAATATCAAATCAATATGTTGTAGTTTTCAAAAATTCATTTTGCTATATTGAATCTGTGTCTTTTGATGTGAAATTACCTACTTATCCTTCTATTAATAAATTTCACGTTGTTTTATGGTGTTTGTTAAAACTTCAAAACAAAATAAATTCAAACAATACCAAAAAGAAAAATAAAATTCCACATATATAATTTTCTTTGATGAGTTTTGTTTAAAATAAGGTGTTTGGAACATTACTTATAACCCATTATTTATAATTAGGAATAGTAAAGCTCTCAGCAGCTACCGTAAAAAAACAAAAAGTTTTACATAGTAAAGCTCTTACATGCTACAATTTTAAACTTAAAACATATGTTCCAATTGATTCTTTAAACGGAAGCTTGATTTTTCTATTACTATTTTGCAATATTAATTGTGAGAATAAGGGAAATAACAGACTTTTAAAGCTTTTTGAAATAAATATCAGATTTTGAAAATATTTATAGTAAATAGTAGATTTACGACGTACATATTTTATTTACTCTTATAAGCAATAGAGTAAATAAATTATTTGTATCTTAAATCTGTTTACTAGGTAAATAATAATTATTCACACTATAAATAAGGAGTTAAATAAATCATTTACACTACAAAATTACTAGTCACTACAAATATTTTCAAAACCTATTATACACTATAAACAGTTTTTAAAAAAATGATGTTAGCTACAATTTTTCAAATTATTTAGGGTTAAGTAATAAATTTTAAATCATAAAACACATGTTCAGGATACCAAATGATATTTTTGAAAACAATATAGTAACGTTTTGATATTCTCCAAACATCAGAGTACCAGCATGATGTTTTCTTAAATTACATGTACTAAATGATTAAAACCCAAAAAGGATAAATTTTATCCAAACTTTGGTAACTTTATCGTCTTGCCTCCTAAAATTCAAAAACTGACATGAACACTCCTAGAACCTTAAAAAGTTTGCAAAAATGTCCTTTTCTTACCTTCTATCTTTAAAAATTTATTTTTGCCTCTCAAACTTTGGTAACAATGTCATCTTTCCCTCTAGACTTCAAAAATTGCACAAACTTTTTTTTTCCTTTATTTTATAGTCAACAACTCTTCATACAAGTCAAACCTCAAATTGCTCATCTAAGAGTTATGGATTGAGCCAAGATTGAATATGATTTGCTGAGCAATCGAGGTGGAAGACAATAAGGTATGACGTAGAGGAGAAGAAGGAGGAGGAGGCAAGTTAGGGCTCAAACTCAAAGCCTAAGCACTAAAAGCATAACTATTGAGGAGGTTGAGCTTCAAATTGAGCAAGATTGTAGATTTTGAGTGGATTGAAGAAGAAAAAATTGTGTTTTCTGAAAGAGAGGCGTAATGGAATGAGAATAAAGTAAAAGATTTCCATCAATACCAAGCTTGCTTCTATTCACCTTCTCTTCCTCTTCCTCCCTATTTTTTGTTGGCTTCTTCTGTGATTGCTCAACAAATCTTGTTCCACTTCGTGCTAATTGTGTCGTTCGCAATCGTGTATTTCATAAGCTTATCCTCATCTTAATGAAGGAGTATCCTTTAGTCTTAGTTCAATTCATAACTTTTAGATGAGCAATTTGAGTTTTGACTTACATAAAAAATTGATGACTAGAAAAAAAAAAGAAAAAAAAAGTTTGGGAGGAAGGGGTAAAGATACCAGTTTCCAAATTTCAAAAGATAGTGTGACATAGTTACCAAAGTTCAGGTGCAAAAATAAAATTTTATGGATGGAATGTAATGAAGATGAATTTTTGTTATTTTAAAGTTTTAGGGTATTTTTTGCTAACATTTTAAAATTTAAAGGGTGTGTATGACAGTTTTCAATGTTCAAGAAGAAACAAAAAGACAAATTATCAAAGTTTGGGGAGAGCCAAAATAATTTTTTTTTTTAAAAAAAAGAGTATAAAAATGATTATAACCCTATTTTATTACAATCGGTCGCGCTGATCCAAGTTTGTCATGTGAATGATCACAGCCGTTGGATTAGATTAAAATTTCACTATATAAATAACATGAGGTTAAGCCTTGGCCGCTTCAATTCCCACTATCCAGCCAGTCCTGGGTCTCGTCGGCGTGTATTCATCTCCTTTTTATTTCTCTTCTTCTTTTTTCTTGTTTTTCTTTTGTTTTAGTTTTATCATGTTTTTATGATGAGAAATTGTTGAAATCAAGTGATGAGTATGGATTTAAATTTTCTCACGACGGTCGTCTGAGATATTACCTTTGATGTTAAAAGATCCACAACTCCTGATGATTATTCACTCTTCCCTTTCTCTCGCTGAACAAATAGGGTTTCTGGGTTTGTTGATCCTTTTTTTAATATATTTTTAAAGGAATTATTGATTTATTTTATTTTTCTGACAGTTTTTACACCTTTCCATGAATGGACACTCTGAGGATATTTTCAGCATGAGGTCGACAATCTATGAAATCTCTGTTCAAAGTCCATTTCATCCGGAGTAACCCTTTTTTCAAATTTTGCCTCTTATTTATTTTTTCGGTTAATGCCCATATTGATTCTCGAAGCTTTTTGATTTATCAACCAAACTAACTTTTTTTTTGTCAATATTCTTATTCTCTAATATTTCTATGTAACTAGAACCATTCCAAATGTATGTGAATAACACTTTTTAATAGAATTGGCTTTAATGTATTGCGGAATAGCCATATAAGAGGTTTCAAACTGATCTTTGGTAGCGTTATTTCAAGCTAGGGAAGTGGTCACGCACGATGCTTGAATCACACACCTTTTATCATGAACAAAAAAACAAATTAATGACTTAAATGTTGAATCAGTGAAATCTTCGTTCACAAAATAATAACTTTATATTCTGTATGGGCTTAGGCTCCCTTAGAAGTTAGAAAAATGGTCGAGCCAAAAACAAATTAATTAAAAAAAAGGGGCCAGAAATGAGCTCCTCTGGTAACAGCGGTGGACCTATTAGAACTATGGTCACTAAGACAGCTTGAATTTCCTAAGTGGACAAAAGCAAATTAATTCAACTATGTTATCAACTTGAGAGCAGTTGTCTAAAGTAAAAATGTGTGCATATAGTGAAAAATAAAAATAGTTTATATTATAAAGCTTTCACAAAACGCACTCATAGATATATATTGACAATATTGCATGGCACAATAAATGGAATGGTGATGCATTTCACTTGATGGTTCATATGAAAGTAATATACAAGATTCGCGCTGTTAGTTAGGAAGGCACATTATAATGTTCGACAGATGGATGGTTTATCTGTTGGCAAGTTTGGTTCTGTTGTGATCAGGTTGGACAATTGAGCAGATGCAAAAACCCCAACTGCCCTTAAACTTGAGCCGTAATCTCTGTCGTACAGGTCATTGGGGTTTACAACAATGACCATTTTATGTCGCTTCTCTATTAGTAGATCTACCACATGCCCCATTGATGTCGTAGTTGTGACATAAGGAGGTGGGCTTCTCATCATTGTCCAGAGTGGAGCATCCAACTGCAAAAGGAGTGCTCAAACGGGTGTTAGCTCACAAAATTGATCACCAAAACTTGAATATGTGAGCAAAAGTTTGATCTGTTGCATTGTCATAATCGCTTATAAAACAAACCATTGACTTCATTTGCAAACTTAATGTGGAATAATGAGGAAGAACAACAAAACTACATAATTAGGAATATTTGAATTTGCTTATTAGGATTTATTTAAGTTTGTCTTGCTATTATGTTTTATTTATCTCGTTATTATATTGCCTATTCTTTAGTCTTCTTCTTGACTAGCTCAGGTATGTACCTGGTGTGGGCAGTTTGACGTTAGTTCTTTAGACACTTCCTAATTCTGCCCAGAAGGCTATGCAAGTTTGTTATATATTTGAAGCGAAACCCGTCACAGGTTCGTAATGAGGGCGTGCCAAGCTACTTTTTGTCTTTAGAAGGTGTGATCTATGACCAGTATAAAACCAATACAACTCGGTTCTCTCCTTAGTATTTCTATTTTATTTTTGAGTTATTAGTACTAATAAGGGTCTATTTTATTTTTGAGTTATTAATACTAATAGCCCTTAAACTTTAAAATTTCTCTTATTTTGTCCCCTAAGCACTAGTTTATCTCTTAAATTTTCAAAACTTCTCTTTTTGCCCTCTTAATTTTAAAAATCATTATTTTGCTGTTGTTTCAAAGCTTCTTATTTTGCCTCATAGTTTTCAATTTTTTGTTCAAATAGGCAAAATAAAACTTGCGTAATTCGTATATGAGTCACCTGTAAAGGCAAAAAATAAGATTTTATCACTTTTAGTGTTTTTTTTCACGTTTACACTCTTATTTATTATTTTTAATTTGCTCTCATTTAAGAATGGTCTATATGTACATTTCTTCTCGATATTGTTTGCCAATATTTCTTCATGTTTAATGCGTAATTGACGTTCTTTAGTATTTAAATTCAAATATCGGTGAACAATATCTACTTAATAAATGAGTTACACATTAAAAATAAAAAGAAATGTGCCCAAATGAGAGTTCAAATTATAAAAAAAAAAAAAAAGTTAAGTGAGAGTATAAACGTGAAACAAAACTTAGGAGTGATAAAATTATTTTTGTCCTTACAGGTAACCCATGTGCAAATTATATAAGCTTAATTCTATCTATTTGAATGAAAAATCAAAAATATAGAAGACAAAATGAGAAACTTTGAAAGTTCAGAAGCAAAATAGTAATTTTTAAAATTTAGGGAGCAAAATTAGGAGTTTTGAAAGTTGAGGGGTAAAGTAATATTTTTAAAGCGTAAGGGACAAAGTGAGAAAGACTCTAAAGTTTAGGGGGTCATTAGTGTTAATAACCCTTTTTTTTTTTTAACTTGGGATGAATCTAATCTCTAAGCCTCGACATTACATGTGGGTGTGGATTATCCTTAGACAGTGCCTGCAACCCACAGGTTCAATTAATTCAGAAAAGTAGTTCAGATGTGTAACTCAGCACATTATACGTATTTTATTACCTAGGAGTAGAGCATTGCATGGTAACTCATCCTAAAACTATGCTCTCTAACTGATGAGCTACAAGTGGGTTATAACAAACATATTAACATCGTATCTGACTGTGTTGCTAATTAACATAAGGGCAGCAGGACAAGTAGCCAAAGAAACAAAACGAAAATACCGACCTCTCTGCAGTCTTCACGGTGCAAGAGTCCAATGCAGCTACCCCAGTCATCTTTGACAGGCACAACTGGATCATCAAAGAAACGCATAACAACCTTCTTCAATTCTAGGGCCTCGTGAAGTGGCTTCGCTGCTTCAAATGGTACCATGAATCTTTCAATCGGGTCGCTCATTGACACCTAAAAAGATAAAGAAAAACAGTTAGGATTTAGAAAAACATGAAAACAAAAGGAAAAAAAATAAGCAGGTGATCTGGAATACTAAAATGTCGGTCGCTGGTGGGCGCAGATGACACAAGTGTAGCTACCACTTTTCCCCCTTTTGCATTAGGTTTGACCAATCAATTGTGCAACTCTTTGCCAAGTTTTGATGAATATGGTTATTACAAGTAGTCTTAGTAAGAGCTATAAATTTTGAAAATTGGTGCCACATACCCATCAAAGAAACACAAATCTTTTACATTTGAGAGGCCGAATCCTGGAATAAGTAAACCTTCTAAATTGGAGCTGCTTATTAATTATAGGGCGGGCTACTAGCAAGCACCTAAACTGCTGATATCAGTAATATGCAGTCACTAACAGACTAACAGTTATTAATTACTAACTACTTGCTCAAATGAAATCTGAACCACAAGAGTGAAGAGGAGAAAGAGTGAAGAGGAGAAAAAAGAAAAGAAAAGAAAACTAAGAAAAGCAATTGATGATCAAAACCTGAGGAAGTAGATATGGACTCAGCATCGATTTGGTGAATCCCAACAGGGCTTCTATGCGAATGATCACCTGCATTACGAAAAGTTGGATGAGTAATGATTTTCAACAATATGAAAGAGCAAGATAAGCATGTTGTAAATGCAATAATTCTTTATGAAGGGGCAATTTTGACAAGTCACTGGAGAATATGACTGATATCATATTCTTATGTATGTGCAACACAAAGAAAACCCATCAGATTGCTTAGTATGATAAAGCAATTCGTTGGAGCTGTAGTATTAGCACCATATATCACCTCACACTCAAGAAAGAAGTAAGCATTGCCCTTTGCTCTAGGGGCAATGCCTCACTTTCGAAGCAGACGCGCCACTACCTCACACACACAATGCAATCTCTCTTTACCCTCAAGGTGGATGCATTGCTATCTATATTTAAAGTGACACTATCCTATACTCGAGGTAGAAGCGTCAATGAGTAATAATCAAGGTAGATGCCAGCATCCACCTATCTCAAAGCACCCGCATTCCACCTTGTTCGTTAGGTCTTGAACTTGAGGAAAGAATGAGTACAGGAGCGAGCTTGGACACTGCTACAGTCCATGCATATATGAATTGTTCCATGTGCGACCCCCAACAGTCTAATGTATATATGTACGTGACAATCTACCACTTGATGCTAAAATGGACTACTATGACACCTCCGAGGCACAACCCGAACAGATCCCATGGTTGGTCTAGGGCTTCATGCCCTAGTATTTGCTATGCTGTAAATAAAAACTCAATATCATCTTCCTACACATGTTTCATTGTACTACCACACTTTCCAAATCCCCTACAACTTGTGCGTCAGAGTGTCTTTTGCAGGTAGAGGACTGCCACACTCCAAGGTACAGCAAGGAGGCAAACGGTGGAGTTGAAAGGGTACAACTAGTGTTAGGACTAGCGCTCCAATAGAACTTTTGAAGAACATTTTTAACAATTTGCATCTAAAGTCTGGTAAAAAGACAACATGGAAAGATTAGATATTAGTTCTCTATTTCTTCGTCATCAAGGAAGGAGAACATATGGTACGTACCAAGCCTCCTCTGCTTGTCCATGATACTCCTCTCCATTTTGTTATAATTTTTGACAGGAAATCTATAGCCAGACCTCCCTAGAAGAAGAGAATAAAAGAGAAAGTTAACGTCATAAAGGGCACAAGCAGAAAGTTTCACATGCACACAGATTTTTGAAAGTAAAATTGGAGACTGAGTATAAGGATATTGATATCATCACAAAAGAGAGGGAAAAGATGCAAATGTATAGCCTATATGGTTGAAAAAGCGTGCAAATTATACATGAAAACTTCCCTCTTTGCGGAACTACAAATCTTAAACAAGTGAACAGAAGCTGAAGCAAAAATTTACCTGACCATCATTTAAAGCAGCTTCCATAAGAAGATGATCAGCTTCTTCTTGGATGGCTGGATAGACGGTTCCGGCGGTATCTGGCCAAATCCGCTTATGTAGACTTTCCACAATATTATAATCTCCTCTGACAGAAAATGTCCGCATCATGGAAAGATAGAGGTGAGGTTTTGGTCGCAAGTCGTTATTCCATCCAGCCTGCTTTAGCATTTCTCCAAATATGCATAAAGCACCTAAACAATCATTCACCATCATTAAACTTGTAGACTACATCCACATTCTGTTTGCACAATATTGAAGTGACGTGGTTGACAATATAAACGTTACAATATCCTCTTGCACATTGACAAGAAAGGGATAAGCATAGGCATGCAACAAGACTGTCTTTGAGACTTAACTCTGGTTGCGCCCCCCACCCCCCCCCAACCCACAAAAATAAATAAATAAATCAGCCCCAAAAGAAATATAATCACCAAAACCCATCTTCCAGTATGACATACCCTTAATTGAACCACAATTCAACAATGCATCAACTATAGCAGTGTATGCTGTTCGATCAATGAAACTATCTAAGTACGTTTTCATTTCCGATACAATCCTCTGAATTGTAGGGAGATCCTTGGATTGCCCAAAACCCTGCCAAAACATAGAAGACAAATATATAATTTTTAGACGAAATCCAAGTGGGATCATTCGGGCGGAAAAAAAATAAAAAATAAAAAATAAAAAAATAAACCATGTCTCTTTCTACATAGAAAAAGGATAGAAGAAAGATCTTCGATAGTGCCAATAATATAGAATACAGATGTATGGCAATAGATATGGCAAATTAAACGGATAATTGAAAGCCAGAAAATTGACCTTGAGTAATGTAGTGTACGTGACAACATCTGGGAAAAGGTCACCATGGAATTTCTGTGCTTTCTCCTGAAAAGAGCAGAATTTTTTTTTTTAATTTCTTGATCAAGGAAATCATCTAGAACAATTAAGTTATAATTCCAGGCTCTAAACTGGCCTTTCAGATGTATGCTTGGGACCTTCATTTCCTCAAAGAAATGCATTGCCAACTCCAACTTGTTGGTCATCACACATGCCGAGATTAGAGTATTGTAGGTGAGCCTATCAGGATTTAACCCCAGACGTAATATTTCATTGTACAAGTCTATTGCACCCTCAGGAGAGCCCGCGTTTATGCATCCCTGATATAAGAAAAAGATCATCCTTTAGCACGCAAAGTATTTCTAAAACTGAGATTTGCACACTCATACAAGACAATTGTCTATATCTTAACACGAAAGTGTTTATTTTGTAAACAGTGCAGAACCTTCATAAGTAAGTTGTATGCAGTGACAGAATGGCTTCCGCCTTCGCGGAGGAAAAACCCATACCGAGAGAGAAGCCCATTAGCACGGCGCAAATCTCCTGCACTAAAAAGTTGCAATAGGCAGACATTAGAGAGCACGAAATGGAGTAATCACCATGAAAAGATGACACGTCACATCCCAAAACTAAACTGCAATACAATAAGCAATAATGGACTCAAGGATGATCAACTATGTTAGTTTTTGTCTAAACTTAAGATACACACACATCTAGACATTTGCAAGAAACACTATAATTTCTCCTATCTTGTTTTGTTCTCTGAATTGGTAACACTGACCTGCTTCAACTAGAGCATTTAGCAAGCCAAAAATAAGAGGCGCAGAGAACTTGGGCCTCCCGACAGCAGTACCTTGTTCCACTGATTCGAGTAATTGAAATGCATCATCAATTCTTCCCGCTTCACCCAAACCCTTCAATCAAGAGAGAAAACAAAATATGAAATGATCTTACGTTAAAACAAGTTAGACTCTTCCATAGCATTGGCCTACATTTATACAGTCATAGAAAATAAATATAAAAAAGTAAGCTTCTTTTCTTCATCTTTTCTTTCCCCCTTAAAAAAAAAAAAAGCTTCTTTTCTTCCTCTTTTTTCCCCCACTAATAAAGATTAGATTAGTGAAGACAGTCCAAAATAGGATATTTGGCACATCTCCGAATTTTTTAAGATTGGGAAGTTACCCCATCAATATTTTTTTTTTTGGGTAACAATGCATTGTAGAGTGCCTCGAGTTGTTGTCAGTTATTAAAAATTTGACGAAAACACCCTCATACACATTAGCTTAGCTCGTTTTAAGGAAAAAACTTGAATTTTGGACAAGGATAGAAGCATGTCAACTCAAGTGTATGAGAGCATTTGCTTCAAAATTTAACACCATTCATCGATTTGGTGAGACTTTTACAAAATAATTCATACATGACTTACAACTATTAAAACCATAATTATAGTTTGTTAACGTATCCAAAAAAAAAAAAAAAAAACTTTTCAATAGCATGAAGTACCTTCAGTAAAGTACCGTAAGTGATAGTATCAACGCCACAACCATCTGGTTTAGACATCTCATCGAACACCTTCAGAGCAGATTCGATATCCCCGCAATGCACACACGCCTCCAGCACAGCATTCATCGCTATCGTGTTCAGCTTTCCGTATCGTCGCTTAGCCATATCTATCTCTTCCATTATCTGTAAAACAAAAGCCACTGGTTTAGACACTCTCCCGCTTGTTTGGCCGGCGAGAAAAGAATTCGGTTCATAGAAGACGGCGGGGGAGAGAGAGAGAGAGATCAGAATACCTGGTGAAGCTGGCGTCGGCGAGTGAGGTGGACGATGCGGGAGGTGAGGCGCTTGAGGTTGAGCTTGTGAGGAGAGCCTGGGCTTAATTTACGACGTCGTATCGGAGCACACGAAGAAGAGGAAGAGAGAAGAGTGAAATGGCGAAATGATGGAGATGTGAGGGAATGAGAGGAGGAAAAGGAGTGGATTGTTGGTTTCATGGTCGAAGCGTTAAAGGGAGCCATGGCTACGGCTCTCTCTTACCACTGCCAATGAGAACGAGAGAAGAGAGAGAGATACCGGTTGGTTGTAAGTCGTTAAGTCTGATTTGTGGATGAGGAGGGAGGAGAGGTTCTGCTAGAGCAAAATCATTCCATTGTTATGTCATATCATTTTCCTGCTCGAACATTCCTAATTGGTTAAATTTTATGTGTTATTTGAAAATCTAAGTTTCAACTTGCTTTAATCCATGAATAATTTAAAGCTCCCATCAAATACATTAAATTATTATTAGGTTAAATTTTTATATATTATAGTTTTTAAATTTAAAACTTCAATTATAATGAAAGTTTTAAACGGTTTATTAGCCTGTTACGTTCTATTTAAATTTCTATATATGACATTGTCTTTTCTTTCTATCATAAAAATTAGTGTTTTAGTGTTTGTTTGAAGGAATGGTTTAAAACATTTTTTAATGGGTTAAACTATTTTTTGGTTTAAATTTTATAAGAGAAAACACTATAATAAAAGTAGTTTTAAACAATAAAGAGTGGTTGGAATCGTTTTTGTAAAACAAGCTTTTATTTGTTAAATTAACTTTTTAACAATATGATTTGAAAGTAAATATAGTTTTCGTGTGCTATAAATTTTTAACACGAACACTCATAGATCAGTCCCTTAAACAATTAAAATCCAACAGCTCATACAACAGTTTATACCAATAGTGTTGGTGGTGTTCTCATTGCAAGCAATTCACACCTAGACCTCCATATGGCGTCATCTTAACCCTCCATTCATAGAGATTATGACACTTGTTACTTAGATCTTGGGCGTCATACAACCATATACTCGGGTTATGGGTAAAACCCGATTCACATTTAGTCGAAACCAAGCACTATAAAGAGAAACATTAATTTTGCCCCAAAAGTAATGGACTCTTCTTTGCTTACAGTTTGCCTCTCTTGGCCCTCTCATCCTAATCAGAATATTAACTTGAGAGCCGAAGTGCTCATGGCAGACACCACACCAGAGTCTCCTTCATTTTGGGGCCATCTTTTCTCTTGCAAGTTCAAAGAGTTGATGAACTCTAGGTTGGGCAGGAGGTCCAGCCCACCGTGCGCAGCTGCATATAATGTTGAGCCGCTCCAAGACACCAACAGACAAGAATAAAAGTTAATTCTTGCCATAGAAGTTCCCAAAATGGAGATTTTTTTATGTATTTGTTTTATATCCTATATTTTGAGGGTTTATATTTTATATATGGTACTGCAACTACGACATTTTTCCCCCCTCAAAATTGCTAAATATTTATTCAATGAGATTGTTAATTTATGTTCAATTAATGCATTGGCATTCTCTTACCTAATAGTCCATTTTTTAAAGAAAACGGCTTATAATTACCGTACTACTCTTATAGCGTTACTCATTTTATGCCACTTTGGCATAGAAATCTCAAATCGAATCTCCGAGAGTGAGACTACAAGACACCAACCAAGTAACTGGCCATCCCTCAGAACTATGATTTTCACTGTTAGGAGCTTCCGGAGATCAAAGGCTACCAGAATGGCATCCTACGAGCAGAAAGTGACTTAGGCAGGCATGTCCTAGTCCAATCCAAGTAAGAGGACACTAAATTTGTCAAGATTCTCTTATTATTATGATTAGTATTATTATTATTATTAGCAAAAGAATTTTGTTGTTCAACTTGAAAGTACAATTTTTATGATTTCTACTTTGTTTTTTTAAAAACAATATACCTAATTAGTATTTGGTTACAAGTTTTTATAAAAATCACAAAGAATATAGTATTCCTCAAATTTGAGGCCAAATTTAACCGCTTATTCAGAAAACACACTAATTTAACATGAATTTAAAATTTGAATATACAACATTGAGAGTACCCATAATAAAAACATACGTACATATATATTTGTATAGACGAAAGAGTTGTGGAGTAGAAAAATTCAGTTAGAGTTGTGAGCTCAACGGTCCTGCTCTTGCAAGGCCATGCTGAGGTATCCTCAACATGGCCTATAATCTCCCAGAATCAGAAAGGTTGGCTGTGTTGGATTGCAGTGGATAATGGACATACCCAAAGGTAGGTCCATCCATTTATCATTCATCAACTACTATTTTCTATAGATATGTTATTGTTTGCAAATTTATATTTGTTATTTTATTGTGCTCGTTACAATTTTCTTTCCCTGAACATAAAATATGTTTGACTTCGTCACGAGGAAATAAACAGAGAAGAAAGCGTTTTAGATTCGCTATCTTCTTTACAAAGTTGGGGTATGGTGGACCACGTTCTTTTATTTGGACTCATTGTAGTAAATTGTACCATATTTTATTATTGGATGTTCGTTTCGACGTCATTTTCCACTATAACAAATTTTCAAATCTTTCTTATATTAATAATGATCTTTATGATTTTTGGTTATCAAGTGTGTCCTTAATTTAAGAATTTTTGTTTGCGCGCTCTCTTAATTGCTCAATTACCTTTATTCTAATTTGCTTTGTTGAAGGTTTTTTTTATTTTATTTTATTTTATTTATTTATTTTTTATCTGATTCTTGCTAAAATCTTTATCACTCAATTATGTTCTACTTATCTACACATATAAAATGTTCAATCAAAATTATGTTTTAATTAGAACGTGTATTTTAATCTATTGTATTTGAATATTTTTTTTAACTAAACTAAACTCTTAAGAGTATTATCTTTTCTAAAGAAATTAACTAAAATATGATATGCATGTAACATGTGCTTCCAACTAGTTAATAAATTACGAGTTGATATTTTGAGGGTTTTTGACAGTTTTTGACATCCTTATTCCCCCCTTTTTTATAGTAGGGCAAGTTTTCGTAAATAACCCCAATGAGAAGGAAAAATATAAGGCAATCGTGAATTCACCGTTTATTATAATATAAGAAAACATAGCTTCCCGCAACATATTAAGTAAAAGCCTTTAATGGATGGTAATCCACCATTTTCATGATGAAATTTTTGAAAACTATGGGCCTGTGGTGGGCAAAAATTTGATTGAGAGCCCTAACGACTATTAAACAAATACAAAGAAAAACACTTTGCAACTGACAAGATAACTTATGGATTTGCAACTTTTTTACTTTTCTTAATTTCTCTTTACCAAACAACTCAATTGTCACGCCCCGAAGTACAAGTAGTGATATAGTGGATTAATCAAGTTAATTAAACCAAAATTTTTTATTAAAATCATCAATTAAATGTTTGGGTTATTTGAAAAACATTATAGTTAAAATTTTTTTTAAAACAACTATCGTTATTTTGAAAAGTTAATCATGAAATAAAATAACAAAGACAGAAAAACATAAGCAGGGTCCCACCGGACCTACATTAGTACACACACATGGTATCAACAATAAAATATTACAATCACAATCCAATATGAGAGATAAAAATTTAAATAATACATGCCTTGATTAAAATGAAAAAAATAACAAAAACAGAATTCCTACAACTCACATGTTTGTCTTGTTGCCTCTTAATCGATCCTAAGCTGCAATCCACCTAGGAGAAAGGTTTTTGAAACAAACAAAGAAATATGAGCAGAAAGCTCAATAGGACAAGGTTCAGAAAATATTAGTTCTAAGCATAAATTCTCATATTTGAAAATAGTTCGCAAAATTTCAGAAAGATGAATAAAACATATTAAAAATCATTCTTACCTTTAGAATCCCTATTTATATGGAATTATTCTTTATTATTTGGTGTTTGGCAAAACGATAGTATCACCACCGTAGTGGCCCAGCTAAGTTTCGGGACCTGCCCCTAAGGTCTCACTTTCCACAACCTGATCTCTGTGTATGGCATCATGCTCTAGTTTATCATTTCGGACGGTGCTGGTCAACATGTCTGGTATCTTATCATTATTATATTCTATTTTACCGGATATTCTCATTACGTTTATTATTTGATTCATTATGATCATTCGTTCTTCAGCAAGTAATGAAAGTTACTAAGAAGTTCATCTCAATCATTTTCTTGAAACTCATTTTAAAAGAAGTCATTTGTAAGAATCATTTTGAAAGAATCTTTTTGAAAGAAATCGTTTTGTGGCCAAAGCCCTTTTTAGTCATTCATTGAAAACATTTTGAAAGAATCTGTTTGAGGCCAAAACCATTTAAAAACCTAGCTACCAAAGAAAAGGAGTAGAAGTCTTACCTCAATACCTTACATCATGACTCAACACTGCAGTCCCAACCCGCTATACATTAGCTCCACGGAACCACGATCAACCTTAAAAGTAAACTAAGCTTTATCAATAAATAACTCAGAATATTCTACGCTACTATGCTGTTTCATGGTGTCTTAGTATACCTTTAAAGGTCACAAAATCATATCATGAGGTTAAAATCTTTATCTAGGATTTAAACGGTAAAAAATAGGTGAAAAATAGCAAAATTTCATGAAATCTAGTTGGCCTATCGAACTTTTCTGTCCAGCCTGTCGAACTGCACAGTTGGGCCTATCGGCTATGCAGCATCAGCCTATCGGACTGGCACAGGTTCGGCCTATCGATGGTATGAATCTAGCATGCCAAACTCATGAGTCCAGCCTACCGATGTTTAAGATCATCCTGCCAAACTGGAAAAATTTAGGACCTGAGACTTCGAGTCTCGGCCTCCTTAAATCCAAATTTCTATTTTAAACCTATTTTTCAAGTCTTAGAGCATGCTAAATGTTCATGAATGATAGAAAAACGTTCTAGAACATATTGAAATGCTTTTTAACAAGTTTTACATATAAATTTTCAAATAGATCCAAAAATGGGAAAAGGGAAAGAAGTTAATTTAATCTGTTTTTTGTTCAATCAAGCTTAGATTCATGGTGATTTAGGTTCTACTAACTTAGATTAAAGGTTTCCTAAGCTCTAGAAACTCAAATTTTTAACAAACAAAGAAATTTAGAGGATTTAGGAAAAGTTTGAAAGTTTGAAATAAATTTAAAAGTTTAGTAAACTAACCTCAAATTCGAGCTTTAATCCAAGTTTAAGGAGGCTAAATCTTGCTTCTTAAGCTTCCAATCCAGCTGAAGTTCAAAGCTTTTGCTCAAATTTTGAATAAAAATCAAGAGATAAGGGAGAAGGGAAAGAGAGCATGAGAGAGGAAGAGAGAGAGCAGGGAAAGAAGGAGAGAGAGTGACGGAGAATGAGTGAAGGGAGAGAGAATAAATAGAGAGAGTATGGGTGATTTTGCAATGTGAAAACTATGTTCCAACACATAGTTTTCTAAAAGAAACACATTGGACATTTGATAAATTATTTCATTTTAAAATTCAAAATAACAAATAAAAATAACTGAAGGTGAGAAAAATTCAAAATATATCATAAAATGTTTAAATTAAATTTAAATCATATTAAGACATATTAATTCACCATTTACATGCTAACCTTACGTAATTAAATTCTTGGTGTAACAAAATATTCTCTTTTACTTTCGAAATCTTTCCTCCAACTCCACTCCCCTCGCTTTTCCGTTCTACCAAACATATGCATAGTATCAACCCCAATATTTATCTCAAAGAAAAAAGGGTAACCGATATGGACCCTAGAATGCTTCCAAATTATTATATAACAAGGCATGGTTTGCTTCTTTTTTTCATATAATGGAGAAAGAAAAGGAAAACCCAACCGTGGATATTGAAGATCATGACAATTTGGGCATCACGCGAACTCTCCACTTAAAAGCGGCGTTCCACTGGAAAGTCATGGACTCAAGTCGGCTGCGTGGGACAGCTCACCGTCCTTTAATCTCATTCTCCATTACACGTGGCAACAATCTTCCCAATTAGTTTTTTCTTAACAAAAAAACTACAAAGAAAAATTCTTCTATGAGGACAATAGTTTCCTAAGTTAAATCAAACAACTAGTTGTTTAGGAATACTGTTGGAATCCATTGTTTAAACATAAAATGTTTTAACAACTTAAATTTTAAAAAAAAAACACTATAATAAATTAATTGAAATTGTCTATGCTTTCAAAAGAGCTTCACAGTTACAAAAGAAATGAACTCCTATCTGTTACAAAAGGTAAGCCACACACGAGGACAATAATCTTACAACTTAAATCAAACAAACACGCTTATAAAAGACTCTTGTTCAATCTGGATGGTTGAACATGAGTTTATCACAAGGAGTAAGACCTATGTAGAGCTCACTTATAGAAAATTAAATTAAAAAGATAAAAGATAAAAGAATAAAACACAAAGATTTAACATGGTTCGACAACATGCTTATATCCACCAATTAGAAACAAAGAGAAAATGATTCACTAGTAAGAAGCAAACAACACTTATAAAGACTCTTGTTCAATTTGGATGGTTGAACATGAGTCTCTCACAAAAAGTGAGACCTACCTAGTGCTCATTTATAGAAAATTAAATTAAAAAGATAAAAGATAAAAGACTAAAACACAAAGATTTAACATGGTTCGACAATACACCTACATTTACAAATTAGAAACAAAGAGAAAAGATTCACTAGTAAGAAGCACTATGAATGGACTTCACATAAAACAAGGCCTCTTCTAGGTATTTTTGAACCTTAGGCAAAAATTTTAAAGATCCCTTTTCAAAAATAAAAAAACAATAATTATATTTTATATTTTTTTTAAGTTAATAAATTCAAAAAATAACAAATTACATAGCAAAAATTTAAAAACGTCAATTACATGGCAAATATTAATTTTTTTATTTTTCAAAGTGTAAAACAATAAAAAGAAGAATTTTCTAAATTTTTTACTTTTGAAAAAGCGCCCCTTCTTTATATTTCTTTTAATAAATAAATCATTTGTATGTTTATCAAAAATGTCATTTGAAGTATGCTAATTAAAGCTTTTTATCATTATTTTTTTAGAGGAAAGAATCATTATTTTCTTGTTAAAAAAGTGGTTTGACATTTTAAAAAAGATTTGATATTCAAAGACATTTAAGGAGTGATTTTCAAAAATAAATAAATAAATAAATAAAGAGTGCTCCACTTTTATTGGCTTATTTATGTTTGATATTTTGATTTCACGTTTAATATCTCAAAAAAGAGTTTCAAAGCATAATAAGAGGATTTTTTTGCTATCTTAATTTTTTGAAAAAATCAATATACTAATCCCTAAATATTAGGCTATTGTTATTCCATCTTTCAAGCAATAAGGCCTTAGTAAATGTCTATAAAAATATGCGGGCCTTAAGCAATTGCTTAAGCTGCCTAAGGGTTAAGTCGGTACTACATATAAATAAATATTATAAATCACATAAACAGTAAGTTATCTAAAACCAAAATCAAGACATTTTTTAATATAAAAATAAACACAATAAAATTATTAATAAAGATCCTTTCCTAATATGTCGTTGCAAGATAGAGCTTCGATAGAAGATTTCAATCTTGTAAGAAATTTTGTTTCCTTTTTTATTGTTTTTATTTTGTTTCCTTTTTTTTTTTTTTTTGCTTTAATTAAGAAAATAAAGACAAAGAAAAATAGTTACATAGGTAAGACAATTGTTGAGGGTGTATGGATGCTATGAACAGATGTCAATTATCAAACGCAAAAGAGGCACAAAGAATGGCGAAAGGTACGGAGAAGAGCACAACTAAACTCCTGGAGGCACATGGCCTAAAGGATTAAAGCTGCACAACCTTAGGAGAGGGAGCAACATGTCTTGTGGACTAGAGGTTGAGGTTTGGAGGCTCTTGACCTAGGGCTTGGAGGCTCATGGCCTTGATAAAATAAAATAGAGAAAATAGAAGCATTAGCCATAACAAAAATTAAATAGAAAAAGAGGTCTAGGGTGCAAGAATACATGCCTAGAAAGAAGCGTGGCATCAGCCATGAAAGATCATGGACTTGTTAAAGTATAAAACTCTGATACCATATAGAAAATTAAATTAAACATAAAGATATAAAAAAATACGAATATCTAACGTAGTTCGATGATATACGTACATCCACAACTGCAAACACAAAGAGAAGATTCAATAGTAAAGAGTACTATAAATAAATATATTATAGATCACATAAACAAAGAAGTTACTTGAAACTAAAATTAAGACATTTCTTGTTACAAAGATAAATACAAGTAGCCAAAATTATTAATAAATACACTTTTTTAATACATCCTTCATGAGAGGCCCAAGATGATCCCATCGGATTGGATCAGACTTTTCATAATTATATCAATGTTATCTAAAAAAATTGTTATATAAGCTAAATTTCAGGATTGTGTTCATGGCGTAGAAGCCCTTTGATCATGCAAGAACCTGTAGATTCAAGCTAGAAATTAATAAAATAAAACCAAACAAGAAGAAACGGAGAAGAAAGAAGAAAGAGCACTTGGCTCAATTCCATTCAACAATCCTCCAAAATCGAACAAGAGAACACCAAGCTAACCTCTAATAAACGATGAATCAGCTAAAACAACATATCCAAATCAGCGTTTAGAGGAGTAACAAACGACAAGTGTCCCAACACATTACAAACCCACAAACTACAAACTTAATAGTAAATGACAATGGCCACAAGTGGGTTATTATATGATAATAGTACCTGAGCAACCATAAAATAAAAGATAGATATGCTCCTGCATCAAGTCTTCGAAAAGATTCGGCGCCGAATCTTCAAACACAATAGGTGCAGCGTCGGGAGGATGGAACTCAAATCATTGAAAGTGGAGGATATGTCAAAGTCAGAGGGCAGCTCCAGCTTATACGCATTGTCATTAATCTTGGCAGCGATGCGAAAGGAACCATACTTGCGCGCAAGCAGCTTGTGCGAACCAGGAAAATGAAGGCAGTTTTTGTTGAGGTGAACCATAACCAGGTCTCCAACAGAAAATGAATTAGCTCGGCGGTGCTGATCATCTGCAGCTTTGTAGGCGGCATTAGCATGCTCTAAATTAGCAGCGACTTCACAGGGGGTGCAAACCACTTGTTCAGTGATGTCGGCAGCAGTTTTGCTCTTAAAGTGAGGCAAATAAATGAGGTCCACATTGAAGTTTGAGACCTTGGTGTAAACCAAAGCAAAGGGAGAATGGCCAGTGGAATGGTTGAGCATGGCATAATAGACAAATTCCGCTTATGGCAAGGCGCATCCCACTACTTAGGATGCTCCCCAAACGATGCAACGCAGCATATTTCCCAAGCACGCCTCTGTTTGCCCATCGATTTGGTGGTGGTAAGCACTACTAAACTTCAAAACCGTGTAAAACAGTGCCAAAGTTCTCACCAAAAGTGGGTAAGGAACTTGACATCGCAATCATAGGTGATTAGGCAGAGACTATTTCTAGGAAGAAAAGATTCATCACCTGCTTAGCATCACTAGTCTTCTGGCAAGGAATAAAACGCGACATTTTAAAAAAGTGATCAACAACCACCACATTAGAATCACAATGGCGAGGGGTGGTGGGGAGTCCCGAGGCAAAATCTATGCTCAAGTCTTCCCAAATGTTCTTTGGGATCAATAATGGGGTAGAGAAGCCGGTGTTTTGAGAGCACCCTTGGGCCTGTTAACAAACGGCACACTGTTGGAAGAAATAGGTAACATCATGCTGAAGGCGAGGCCAATAGAAGCATTCCTCCAAGAGAGCCACGGTCTTGTCATGGCCTGTATGGGTAGAGAGGCCACCGGCATGGAGGTCACGAATAAGAAATTCCTTCATTAAGGCATTCGAGATTCACAATTGGTTACCTCGAAAGAGAAAACCATCCACAAGAAAGTAGCCTTTCAGAGAATGGTGCGAAACACAAGCAACCTATATCTCATGAAAATCCTCATCGGCTTCTATTGGCCGATGGTGGCTCAAGGCATCTGCCACTTTGTTCATGGAGCCGGCAAGATGTTTGAAGACAAACGAGAAATGTTGCAAGTATCCCACCGGGCGTGTATATGACTAAGTGTCCTTTGAGAATCCAAGTACTTCAAGCCATGATGGTTGCTATGAAGAATGAACTCTTGATGTGGTAGGCAATGCTCCCACTTCTTCAATGATCGCACCAAGGCATAGAGTTCTTGCTCTGAGTGTTGGGAAATTAGGCACCTACTAGTTCTAAGGATTGCAAGAATAAATAATTGCAAAAAAGAAATAGGAGAAAAGAAGAAAAGAGAGACACCAAATTTTATACAGGTTCGTCCAAATTTAAGACTACGTCATGTTTCTGCCCTTTGCAGGTTCCATTATGATGAAGGAGATTACAGATTACAAGAGAAATTTATCGTACACTCTTAAATTATGTTTACCAAATCTCTCTTCTACCTAGCACCCTGTGGAAATTTTTCTCTCGCAACAATGAAGTTCTTACAAAAATATGCCTCACACAAAAATAATGCCATTCTCTCTAAGTCACACACACCCCCACAACCCTAACCACTTTATTTCTATTTATATACCAAAGAAGAGAAAAATAACACCTAATGAGAAACCCCAGTAGTTTCTCGTTTTTGGCTTCAAAAACCCGTAAAAAATGCGCAACACAGTGCCTTGACGCCACAGCTCTCACCACCCGATGCCGCGACACCCTTCAACCAGAGTCGCGGCGCTGCCTTGCTACCCCATAGGCGCTACGACGCCCAACCTTGGCACTACAGTCCCCTGAATCTGCCTTTTTCTTTCCTTTTTCTTCCTTTTGCTAGGTTGTTGACTTGATTAGGCTTCACACCTACAACACTTAGGTAGTCCACTTTTGTTGTGCCTCACCAGGCTTCTCACTAAAGTTCTTAATAGGCCGACCATCCTGGAGAAGGTAGCAAGGCCATGGAAGCTACGAACTTCATGCACATTTTGAGGGATAGGCCAGTCATGGATCGCTTGGATTTTAGCTAGATCAATGAATCCAAAGAAAAGGAGCTCAAAAGCCCCAAAGATATGCTTTCCCATGTTGAGAAATAACTTGTGTTCTTGGAGAGTGGTAAGAATCAAGCGGATACATTCCAAGTGTGCTGCCACATCCTTACTATAGATACATATATCATCAAAGTACACAACGACAAACTTGCTAACAAAAGGTTTGAGAACCTCGTGAAGGAGCCGCATACACGTGCTCGGGGTGTTGTAAAGGTCAAACGGCTCGCAAAGTCCCTCTCGCATCTTGAACGTGATCTTCCACTTATCTCTTGAATGGATGTAGATTTTGTGATAACCACTCTTCAAGTCCATCTTTGAAAATATTTGTGTGCCTGCTAACTTATCTAACATATCGTTAACCAATGAGATGGGAAAATGGTACTTCAAAATGATTTTTTTTATAGCCCAATTGTCACCTGAGAATTTTTAGTGCATTTTAAAAGCAATAATTAAAGATTTTGTTAAGTAATTTATGAAAAAATTTTATGAGCCAAAATTTTGTGATAAAAAATTGTTAAGAATTTAAGATTAATTTTGGTGTCACGAGAATTATTGTTTAAATCTGATTTTTATGAAAAATTCCATAAAAATGAAAATGAGATTTTTAAGATTAAAATCCATGCCATAGTCTTAAATAAGAATGGAATGATAGGAAAATAAGCTAAAAAACCTAATTATTGCAAAAGGTGTTGCGCAAAATCTTAAGACAAAAATACAGTCAAGAAAAAAATAATGTATAAAATATGAAAATTATACAATATAAAGAGTAAGAGGTACAAAAATTATATAATATGAGAATAATACAGTATAAAGATTATACCAATAAGGTTATGCACTATAGAAGTTATACTGATAAAGGTCAGCAGTGTGAAAAATATATTGCATAAAGTAATGTAGTATAGAAACTAGACTAACAGGATGAAAAACATACTGCATAAAGTAATCTAGTATAGGAAAGGAGGATGACGGTGCCCCAACACATGCCAAGAGGGTGTCATGAGTCCGAGTGCTTGAATCGCATCACAAACGGCTCTTGAATCGAAGCTCTCTCCAGGGTTAGGGTTCCAACTAAAAACACCATCGGCCATCAATAAAACCAGTAGGAACTCTAGCTCTAGAAACCAATTTGGCGTAGAAACCCTTTGATCAGACAAGAACCTTTAAATTCAAGCTAGAAATTATCAAAATGAAAACCAAACAAGAAGAAATGAAGAAGAAGAGAAAAGGAGCACTTAGCTCAATTCCATTCAACAATCCTTTAAAACTGAACAATAGAACACCCAGCTAACCTCTAATGCACGATGAATGAGCCAACACGACACATCCAAGTTAGCATTTAGAGGCGCAATAAACGACAGGTGTCCCAGAACATCACAAACCCACAAACGACAATCTTAATAGCAAACTACTTGGGTTTTTGAGAGCGGTGGGAACCACTCAGTTCTAACCACAAATTCAATTATAAACAGTAAAAAGCTCTCACATGCTATAGTAATAATAAAAAAAAATTGTTACAGTGTAAAACTCTTACATGTTACAATAAAAGTGGTTCTCACCACTGATTTCCACCATTTTTCTAAACACCCACTACAATGGCCAAGTGGCTTATTACATGAGATAGTAGTAATCGTAAATAAAAAGATAGCTATGCTCCTGCATCAGTTCAACTCATAAAGTTCTATAATAATAGTGTGTTTGGAAATTTTAATTAAACACTATAGTACGTGAGTACATTGAAGCTTATTTTTTGCTTTACATTCTAACAAATAAGAGCTTTACACTGTTATAAGTTTGAACCAATATTGTGAAATACCAAGCCAGAGTGTACTCACTGTAGACAAGAAACGTTTCCCTATATGTTTTTTCTTCTTCTTTTTCTTACTCTATAATATGGGACGAAAACAGGAGTTGGTATCCTAACTACAAAGGATATCATACCGATCCTACTGCAATTGATTAAAAAAAACAG
>CAMOHE010027095.1:0-10368 GCA_946598075.1 Artocarpus hirsutus
ACATGCATTAAATATGAAGAAAATACATACTAAAGCCAAGTTTGAATTAAAGAAAACCTACCTCAAAACTCCTTTAAAAAACACCAAAGTTTAGGTTAAAAATCAAGCTTGTATTGACTCCAAAACGCTTCAAACGTGGCTAAAAATTATAGTTGTCGTGGTTGCAAAGAGAGCTTTATGCCTTGTGTCTTTAGTTGGAAATTGAAGTAAGAAAGGAGAGAATGAGAAACTAGAGAAGAGAGTGGTGATGGTTGAATAAATAGGCATCAAATTAATTGAGGAGCGGGATAGAATTAAATGAGCATTAAAAGAAAATATTATCATGTCTCCCATGGAGACTTTTAGCAAATAATATTATCATAATTGAGGGGGCAAATGGGGTAAGTTGTAGAAGAAGATAAATGAAGCATTAAAAAGGTGGTTGAGAAAATATATCGATATCTCATGGTAGTTGAGATGAATTAATTCTATATCTCTAAATGATAAGAATGCTATTAATTGAGCATTAATGTAGTGGGACAAGGTTGGTAGAAGTAAGTGATAGGTAGATTTAAAATATTTACTACGGAGACTTAGTAAGAATACTAAAATGACATATTTATTCATATGATTTTATCAAAAATCATACCCGTTAAAATAACGGGTGTTTCACCACACGCTAGCTTAAAATGAAATTTTTTGTTTGAACTATGCAAACCATTGAATTATTCAGACCCATAATTTTTTACACTTAAATTTTATTCAGTGTGGAGAGTTGAGAAGGATGGAGCGTGATGTTTAGTATGATAGAATGAGACTTTAAAGGATGAGTGATAGTTATCTATTTGATTATTATATGATCCATATGTATTATTTATTAATAATTTGTTAGAGATTTTAAAATACTTTCAAAGTTTAAAAGTGTTGGATTGTTTAAAATTTTTTACTGTTGGAAAAATTCAATTTGACGGGTCAAGAGAAAGACTATATGTCACAACCCGTCTTTTTGGGCTGTGATGAAACTTTTCCTTGCATACTTAGGGGCAAAAATTTAGGAAATTTTTTTTTTTGAAACTAAAATAAATACTTTACTTTACAATAAATTTGGTAACTCCCAAAATACTTTCTCACACTTATTTTTACATAAACATTCTTACTTTTACAACATTTTCCTGCTCAAACATTCATTTTCAAAATAACTTATAATATGTACAGCGAAAACACTCAATAGCGGACTCTATACCCAATTGCACCCATCATCTGTCCGCCAGCTCATCATTACAATTTATTCTAACCTTCTCGTCGGAATACCTACAGCATGAAAAACTTAATGAGCTAACGCCCAGTAAGTCCCATAAATCCCACATCGACAATCAATTGGATGCATGATTTAATTATGCTTTCTTATGAACTTTCCTTATCTTGATCATTTCTTATCTTTCATTAAGACCCAAGTGTTCGTACCATTGCGCAATATCATTTAGGTCTATGTAACACCATGACCATATTTTATCCTTTAAACTCATCTTACTTCGGGAGGCGGTACGACACTTTTCTTAACTTTTGGTGACATATTTACCAATTCATTTAATATGGTTGTCATACCAGGCATGAAATGATAATCATATGTTATCCATGATATACGAGTTCGTATGCATAGCGGAGTACACACAAGTACATACTTCGTATACATACACGCATTCATTATTGTATACACTGATACATAATATCTTATACATAACAATACATAATATGTTATATACTTAGGTATTCTAATCGTATATACACATGCATCGATTCTATACCTTTTAGATATTCATTTCATAATAACATACAAGTTTGCATTGTAATATATACCCTAATATGCATATTCACGCATTCTACACCTACAATTTCATACTGTAGGTGGGAAGGGTACTTACTTGCTTCTGAGCACAGCAAAATCAACTTCAATCTTCTTTTCTCCTAGGCTCCTAGGATCCTATTGGCCAATGACAAAATTATTAGCCAATTCCCAATACGTTTCATTACAAAACGTTCGTTACTTAATTGTTTGAGTTGTATAACTGTACACAACTCTATGAACATTGATTTCCTTATTTATTTCTAATTATACCCTATCGTTACTTACGAAGGGTGTAATCTTTCTAATCACTTTCTTTTCCTATCTATGACCTTATTAGAGCTAATCGAGTTATTCGAGCAAAAATGACGATTTTGCCCTCTGTGCCTTATTGACCGATCCGAACTCGATTTCGTTATTTTAACATCAATAGCCACTTATATACTTAAGAATAATATCCTAGTGGCTCGTATCACTTCATTTCACACTTATGCCCCTTTTTCATAAAAACATTACGGTTTAGCCTTTAAACCAAAAATTTTGACAATTTTGTCCCTCGGGCTAAAATTCTTCACCTTGCACCAAAATTTCCTATTTTTCATAAGAAACATTTTTGCTTGAAGTACCATACCTCAAATCATTTTGAAAAATGACGTTTTTGCCATTTTAGTACTTTTTCACTTTTAACATATTCTTGAAAATTCAAAAACTCACAGACGGTTGAGTTTTTCGATGAACCGTCCGCGTTGCCTAACAATTTCATCGAGATCTATAACTTTCATGTTTTAAATTTTCTCAAAATCTTACTGTACAGTGGTGTTTTTGGCTAATTTCATTTCTGCTGAGAAAGAAAATTTTCTTTCAATTTAGTTCTTTGGACGTTTTTGTCAAAATCCTTTTCAAAATTTCAAATCTACCCCTACAAAGTCTATTCGATGCCTAACTCAGATCATTCTCATGCTCAAACTTTATTTTTATACAATTTAGCCATAAAATTGCAAAAATATAATTTATGCAAAAACTACTATTTTGCATCCTAAATCAAAATTTTGCAATTTAAATATGCTATGCATTGCCTTCACATGAAATTTTCTTAAACATAAACTCAAAAACTCATATGGATTTGAAAAAATAAAAATCCAAACAAAATCTATTAAAATTCAAAACTTTGAATACCAAAACTTACCAAAACAACCTCTTTTTGATTTCTAGCCTTAAAATTTCTTGTGATCTGCCTCTAAGCCTCCTTTTCATGCAAAAATAACATGGGTTAATATCATTTCTTCAACCCATGAGAAATCCTTTAAAAACTCATTAAAAAGTTTAGAATTTCACCTTTAATCTTATAAAAGTCCTTGGGGGCTTGCTTCTAAAATTGTTTTAGGGATATTTTTGCAAAGTTTGGGGTTGAGAAAATTTTTTGAGAACTTCCTTCAATGGCTGCCGAATCTTGGAGAAGAGAAGAAAGAGAAAAATTTGTGATAAACAAGCTTTAAATGCTCACTTATCCACTTGGTGACTCAAAGTCACTCAGTTGATTACCCCCTAGGTGTCCTCTTGCTATTGGGCCACATTTCAAGGCTTGGTGGCCCAATCAAATCGGGTTGGGTGTCCACTTTGTTGGGCCCAAAATTTACACAGTGTAATTTTTTGTCACGTAATATTTTTCTTATACTGTCGTGGTTAAATCAGTGTATTTCCTATCCTTAGATTGTATAAGAATATTTAACTTACTTTTCATTCAATTTCGGAGGCTAATCATAACATTTTTCGTATCTGCGTTATCACTTAGCAGTATGCTTATACTGCTTCGGCCTCCTTTCTACCCCAAGTTAGGGTTTGGACAACCTCCATGTCCCATTTACGTTCTAATCATTTATTCATTTATATCACAATTTTACAATTAATTGTGATATAAATTTCATTTTATGGATACTATTTACAGATTTTTAAGTAATTCAACTCATAAAATCTGTATTTCACCATATCCAAGATTTCATCACATTTGCCATAAAATATGCAATCGATGCCATTTATTCATAATTTATCATAATTTTGTATAAAAATTACAACTTTTACAATAATTACATTTTTTTTAAAAGTAAATTCATTAATTAAACCCAATTAAATATCAGGTTTTATTAATGAAATTTTCTCGGTCATTACACTATATCCCTCCATTTCTTTTCTCACTCCTCCTCTTTCTTTAACCAAACACTATATAAGAATCCTTTCTCCATCTCTCGCTCTTCATCGTTCTCTTACCAAACACATTCTTTGATTTTTATTTTAAAAATTTAGACACTTAAAGTCTCCAAACTCTATCTATTGGCATTATTAGTTTTTGTTTTAATAATTTGGACACTTAAGTCCCCTTTTATCTCTTGGCACCTTTAATCCCTATTTTAAAATTTTTGACATTCTACTCCCCTAACCCTTAAGAGCCTGCTTGGAAACATAGTTCCAAATAAAAAGTTTTTGTTCAAGCTAAGTTTGCTACAAACTTTTATCTTGGAAAATTTAATTTGTTACACTATTTTAACTTTAAACTATTGGTTCGAATTATGTTCCTAAGCAAGTTATAATTTGTTGGCAACAGTAGTCCCCATCTTCTTTTATGATGAATGCCATAATAGATATTATTTTAAAGATTTTTATGCATCAAGTCCTGAAAGCGCACGCACACACACATGTATATATTGCAAAAAGGTCCCCAAAAGTGTGTGCTCTCTCTCTCTTTCTCAATTTAAGTATGCCTTGTTTTTTTTTTTGTCCATAAGTTAATGTTAAAATGTTCTAGCGTAGAGCAAATTATGATAATTAATAACAATAAAATAATTGATTATAAGCGAAAAAAAATATTCACAAATATCATCAGAAATTATGGCCATCCATTCTATTATTTTTATTGTAAGTTAGTTTCAAATTATAGTGATGTAGCTAAAAAATAGTAACAAAGTAATTAGTAATATACTTACTAAGATGTGTGGCAATTTAGTTTAAACTTAAAAGTTGTGGCATGTGAGGTTTTTGTTTTGCACTATAGCATGCGAAAGCTTTATACTATTTAAGTTTAAGTTATGAGTACAAACCAAGGTTGCCAAACACCCTCATAAGTATATACTTTTTATTATTCTCGATTATATTAAAGATTCTTTACGTAGAAAAATATGTAATTGGAGAACTTAATTGAGCTTTAAAACGGCGCCCATCCTGCCTCACATCGTAAACATCTTGGGTGTGCAAAGTTTTTTGAGAGAATGAGAGAATTAGACTATCATTTATTAGGATTAAAAATAAATAGGTCAAAATATAACCAGTTAAGTATATAGTTCATTTAGATTAAAACGAAATTTATATTGATATAAAATAACGTAGAGAAAAACACGAAACAATATTAAGATAACGAAAAACCGAAACAAAAAAATAAAAAAATAGATAAAATTAAAAATTTAAATGTTTAAAAAGAATACGTGATTCTAAAAATAGCATTCACTTTAACTTATTTTTAAAAGGGTGTTATTTATTTACGTTAACAATGAAAACCGTGTTCTTTAGTGAAATTTCTCAATTCTTTTCCCTTCCATTTTCAGACGACAGTGGGCCTCCTTAGCAAATGATGGCCCAGATATTCTGGATGGATGTCACGCGACGGGAAGTGCAGCTTGCTATTACGACTACTCACCCACAAGAGCCCACCAAGCCATGACCCATCCCGGCAAATGGAATCTTAGAGTACACCACCTTGACAAGAGAAGTTCAACAAGGACCCTGCCATTATTAGAAATCGTAAAAAGTGATATGTTGTTAAACACTTGCATTTCGCCATTGTACTCCAACCTACACGATCATATTATCAACGTCGTAGTCTGGGAGCCATGTTCAAACTATAATTTAGGGTTTAAATTAACTTTGCTATAATATTTTTCTCATAATAGCTAAGTTGTTACAGTGTATTAATTTCCAAACTGAGTTTTCATATTCATCTATATAAAATAACAAAGGTTATTTTTTAATAGCACGCTAATTAAAAAAAAAACAGGTATATAATTAGGTTTTCTACATAAAAGGATCGTGGTTCAGTGTAGAAATATGAATATACATGAATTGTATGGTCTATTTAGCCTCCTCAACACGCAAGGGCATTTTATTTACCCTTATAGGGCAAAAAATTGCTCTTAGCTTTTGTGACTATAGTCATTAGCCATCATATTGAAGGCCCAATATCTCATCGTTTTTTTGGGTCAACAAGGTTTCACCCCTTTTTTTTTTTCTATTATTTGCTTTATAAAAAAAATTACAATAAATAAACAAATTATTATATAAAATTAAACATTAATATAATTTTTAAAATATTTTAAAGATTATCATAATAACAATGATTACAACATACTGATATCATAATTTAAACGGAATGGTTGTGTGATAATTATTTTAACGTTATCATTTTAAGTCATATATAAAACATTTTAAATTTGGAATCATATTTTCATTTTACAAACACAATTAGATCATTTATATCTCATCAACCTTTTTTTTTTTTAAATCTCAAAGGTTATACACGTAGGCTCAAGTATTATTAGTTCTTTTTCTACCATAAAAGAGAATAATTAATTCCTCAAAAATAAACTTCACAATAAATAAATAAACACAAAATTTTCAACTGTTTCAATAAACCGAATTCATTTGTCGAATTTGTGTTGATGTCACGTTTAAGGGACTTATTGGGAGCATATCATCAATATATTCTCGCACATAAAGGACAGTCAAAGGAAACACGAATGTTAGAAAAAGTGCGGTAAGATATTCACCGATTGAAACACCCAAATTAAAAATAAAAAATAAAACGTTTCAGAAGGAGAAAGGAGCAAATTAATTAAATTGTTTTGACAATAAACTAACCCAGCTAGCTAATTATATCCCCACAAGAAATTGTTAGAAATGTTATATTTGTAAAAACAAATTGTAGTGACTAACAAGTTTTACCTTTTTATGTAATATAATTTTTTTTATATTTACATAATAAATAAATTATCTAGTAAATCTACTATTTATTATAAATATTTTCAAAACCTAATAGGTTCGTTTAGTAAAGTTTTTAAAATAAATGAAATGAATCTTATTTTAAAAAATAATTTTTTTTAAAAATTATAATAAAAATATTTTTAAAATTTTTATTTTAAAAAATATATAAAAATATTTTTAAAAATTCTTAAATCGAAACTAAACGTGCTAATATTTTCTTTTCTTTGAATGGTTTCAAAAATCTTTCCTCATTTTGTGTCAACTCTTTTTGCTATAATCATTATCAAATTCCCCACAAAACTGGCAGTGACAGTGTGACACAGCCACTATAGCTAGATAGACATCATCATCAACCTTTTTTTTTTTTTTTTTTTGGGAATGGAAAAATTCAAAAAGATGATGAGATCTATCAGCAGATGGTGACAGTCAAGAGTGAAGAAATGTCCACGCTGAAAGTTCAAATTCCATTAACCTTTTTGCATTCCACGTCATGCCAACACAAGCAAAGGAGTCATCATAGTAATAACATCCTTTTCGTTTCGCAGTTATAACTCATTATTTATAAAACTATAATTTTAATCTATTATATTTTATTTTTTAAATTAAATTTTATTATTTTGTTAATAATAGAGTAGTTTTATTATTTTGTTAGTAACAGAGTAGATTAAATAAAATTGCTCTATTACTTTATTGACATGAGAGTGACCAAGAAAGAAATTATGAAGTCACTAATTGTGTGGCCACTTGCATAAAAATGTTCAACGACAGACCGGTCTAGGTATACATGTGCACAGGCGCTTAGGAGTCCTACACATAAAGGTCATGCTTATTTTCAATTGTTAAAGAAAATTTATTGTGTTCTTTTAACTTTTTCAATACTCTAAAATTGATACTTCATATATATATATATATATATATATATATATATAATAGGGTAACAAATTTATCTTTAGTGAAATAGTCGTGAGGACAATAAAACTATACAATTTAACGTCTGCCACTAGCTTCCGGTATAAATTGATCCAACACCATTAACAGTTCACTTCTTCTTTAATAAATTAAAATTCTATAATTTGGCAATAAATATGATAAATATTACTAACTATTAATAATGTATAACATGTCTTATTCTCATCAATGCGATGTAGATTTGATTAGAAAATGCTCAAGTTCATTTTTCTTTTAATATATATGATAAGCAATGCTGATATTGATGGGTGGTTTGGGTCCATAGAAGGCCATAAACCTGGACTTTTCAACTTGCTAGCTAGCTAGGGTTTTCAGTGCACAGTTATTGTTTGAATTGCCTCAAACCGCAATTTGATTTCGTGGTGCCATATGTAACAAGTGAACACCCCACATGGCAAATATATTTGACTTTAGAAAAGGAATTGATTTTTAAAGCGTGAATATCCTTTTGGCTGCATGATTGCTGTCACTGATAGAGACGGTGAACAGAAAAAATTAACCCAGAATTAATTTAATTAATAAGATGCAACAAGTGAAACAAAAAATGTAAAATTTTAAAGGGTGTAAAATTCAAATTTAAGGAGGTAAAATACAAATTTTATAATTTTCATATACAAAATTAATAGAGTGTTTTGAGAGAGTGGTTAGAACTGAAAATATTGGTTTAAAAACTTAACATACGTGATCTTTACACTATAGCAACTTTTCACTTTTTATTGTAGTTATAAAGAGAGCTACATTATTTGTTGGTTGAAACTAATAGTTACAATCAAGGGCCGACAATATGGGTTATGATACAAATCCGATGCACTTTTTTACAGATAAGGTAAAAAAATTTAACGACGAGTCATTTCAATATCACTGCGAAACTAACCCGTCCAAAATCGGGTTATGTTCGGTCAACCTACATGACATTAAAATGACTCATTTGACTCGCAATTAATTACTTAAATATTTTTTAAATATTTTCTCCTATTATCATATATACCTATAAGACAAAACCCTAGCTTATTTAATTTTAGACTTAGTTTAAACTAAATTAATTTTAACTCTTAAACACTAAGAAGATGATTTTAGCTTGAATATTTGAGACTTGTTATTTTGTTAGACTTGTTATTTTGCTAGATGTTTTTAAAAATTCTAAGACTTAATTTTTTATTGTTATAGTATAGAACTCATTTGATTTTGAGAAATTTTGTTTTATGTTTGTTTTTATGTTATATTAGTGTAAATTTGAAGCAAAAAAATGTCACAAGTTAGTGCAAGTTACTACGGGTCATTAACAGGTTGCAAGTCATTAGTAGGTTATGGATCAATGGTGAGACACAAATCATTGGTGTTTTATAGGTTATATAAGGAATGAGTTAGTATGAGTCGTGTTCGTGTCAACCTGTGTCAGAACAGGTTATATTAGTGTTGAGATTTTTCAATCCGTTTATATCATAGGTCGAATTAGTGTCGATCTAGTTTATGTAAAAATTAACTCTTAACCTAACCGGAATCCGACTTGCCGACATAAATTACCACCCCTACAACCGAGATACAAAACAAAGAGTAAAAGAAAATAAAAGTTCAGGGAGAGCTACGGCCGGCCCGCTCCTCTGTAGATGGCTCCACTCTTATAATGCAGTATATCTTGATTTTTGTAACGATTTTAAAGGTGCATCCCATTCGGTCATGTTTTCACAATGCTGGCTAGTGATCTTCATGTTTCCACTTGATGTTGGGCCATTTAAATGCAATCCGTGGCGACAATACTGGCAAAAATTCCAGTGCAGGTCAATCAGGAGGAGGAATGGAAGACATATATGCTCGTGATTGATTAGTACTTGTGTTGAGATAAGTTTTTTGGTTTTGGTGCCTTTTTTTTTTTTTATTTTTTTGCGGCTGGGAATTTTAGATGATCTTGCTTGGCGCAGAATGAGAACAGCCTAACATTATCCTTTTATATAATGCATATACATATAATCAAGTACGTACGTACAGTATAGAGACGTGCAAAATAATTATTAGAAGAAAATTATAATAAATCGGCACAAAAGAAAGTGCGTTTGTTTCTACTTTCTAGTAAAACCTTACCTGCATGTATAGTTTGTAATCAATTGACAAGCCAAAATTGCTTCCCCACACCCCCACACACACACACACACACACGAACTAATTATATAACTATACCACTTAGTTTTAATTATTTTTTAATTTATCTTTCTGTTTTAAGAAACTACATAAATATCTTTTGAATTTAAAAAACTTCATTTTAATTTTATTCTTTACGAATTTTTAAGATAAAAATAAAAAAAAGCAAAAAGCCAAATTAGTACTTGTGTTGGTATAATTATGTAATGAATCTATATATATTTATGTAATGATATGTTTTATAATGACATGCCCGTGATCCAACTCCTTTTTTTTTTGGCCTTTTTCTTAAGCCAGAGGATAATGTATGTTGGGTAAAAAATTAAAAAAAGGTTAAACTTGCCAGGTGCCATACTCATGAAAATAACGATACAACAGGCTAAACGTCAATAACTATCTTCTTCGACTTCCAAAAG
>CAMOHE010027095.1:10388-106212 GCA_946598075.1 Artocarpus hirsutus
TTTTTTGGTTTTGGTGCCTTTTTTTTTTTTTTTTTTGCGGCTGGGAATTTTAGATGAGCTTGCTTGGCGCAGAATGAGAACAGCCTAACATTATCCTTTTATATAATGCATATACATATAATCAAGTACGTACGTATAGTATAGAGACGTGCAAAATAATTATTAGAAGAAAATTATGATAAATCGCCACAAAAGAAAGTGCGTTTGTTTCTACTTTCTAGTAAAACCTTACCTGCATGTATAGTTTGTAATCAATTGACAAGCCAAAATTGCTTCCCCACACACACACACACACACACACACACACACACACACACACACACACACACACACGAACTAATTATATAACTATACCATTTAGTTTTAATTATTTTTTAATTTATCTTTTTATTTTAAGAAACTATATATATATCTTTTGAATTTAAAGAACTTCATTTTAATTTTATTCTTTGCGAATTTTTAAGATAAAAAATAAAAAAATCACACACACACACATACGAACTAATTATATAACTATACCACTTAGTTTTAATTATTTCTTAATTTATCTCTCTGTTTTAAGAAACTACATATAAATTTTTTGAATTTAAAAAACTTCATTTTAATTTTATTCTTTACAAATTTTTAAGATAAAAATAAAAAAAATAAAGCAAAAAGCCAAATTAGTACTTGTGTTGGTATAATTATGTAATGAATCTATATATATTTATGTAATGATATGTTTTATAATGACATGCCCGTGATCCAACTCCTTTTTTTTTTGGCCTTTTTCTTAAGCCAGAGGATAATGTATGTTGGGTAAAAAATTAAAAAAAGGTTAAACTTGCCAGGTGCCATACTCATGAAAATAACGATACAACAGGCTAAACGTCAATAACTATCTTCTTCGACTTCCAAAAGTTGTCATGACAAAATATCATTGTCATAAAACAAGACCATAAAGCTCTTTGATCCTTTGCAGCCGTATCCAAACAGGCATATAGATAAATCGAGTCAAAGCGGCTTTTTTGGTAAAAAGTGCAAAGAATAATAATTAACCCTACTGGAGTCCGTTACAAATTCTAGGCAGACAACAAAAAGGAGATGTAGAAAATGTGTAATAATAAATGAGTTAAAAAAAACAAAAAAAAAGAACCGGCAAAACCCATGTGTCACGTTTAATTTTGAAAAAAAAAGATATACATGCTGATTCACCCTAGCAAATACAAGAAGAAGGTTCCAAGTAATAATTATGTATAAGGGTCTAAAATAGTACGTTTGATTGTTACATAGCCAATAATCCCCGCAAAGTCTCAGAGGAATTCCCACTTGTAAAGGCAAAGACGTAATGGATTTCATCGGATCTATATGACGCTGATCTTCTGATAGCTATATATAGCTCAATTATTATAAAAAAACAAAACTATACACAGACTTTTTTTTTTCCTTGCAATATTGTCCTCTTAAATTTTATCTCTTTTATTTAATTTTTTTATAATGTTAAAATAAACGTTAATTTTTGTGGGGCCCGATTATAATGTTAATATCAAACGCATGTGGCTTATATTTGTGATGTAGACTACTAAGCCCTTTGTTATAATAATTAGTTCTTTTTTTTTTTTTTCTTTTGCATGTTCTCATATCCTCATAGGTCCGGTCCTTGAATTCATCGTCTTGGCAGTGGAGAGACCCAAAACAGTATATAGCTATATATATACGTAGGTGCAATATTTGTGGTGACTCATAATTTGTTTTGTATAGAGTAAGCTAAATAAATGAAGATGTCGAAAACTTTAATGTGTCTATGACCCTATGCATTTATAAATACAAAGTGGCACTATCATCTTGACTTTTTATAAAGAAAACTTTGAGTATTTTTATACTTAATTGGGTTCTACAAATGGCCTCATCAAACAACGTGTGTGTGTGTGTGTGTGTATATATATATATATTTCATCTATTTTTATAGTTTTAATTTTTTTATAATAAAAAGTATTGATTTTTATAGGGAAATATGAGTTGATTTTATATACATATATATATATATATATATTAATTCTTGATGAGTTTTATCCACTCAAATATGATCTAATTTGTTTTATCATTTTAATTGTGTGCTTTTGCATATTTTTTGTTAAATCCGCAGCTTTTAAAAGCACGATATGAAAAGCTTTTAGGTTGGACAAAGAAAGTTAAGAAGCATTTTGAAAGTGTCAAAGATTGTTTTTGGGTGTGTATGCAACATACATACAAACATACATACACACATACATATATATGTAAAATGCGGGACTTGCTCCCATCCTGCCGGCTGGAGGGAGCAGCCCAATTATATACACCGTTAAGATGAAATTGGAGGGCCCAGATGGGCTGAAGGGCAATGCACTCCTCAATTCTGGGGAAATCTGTTCTAACCGGTTAATTGCGTGGTTATAACTCCGAAAACGACAGGTCGTATGCTAGTGTTTCAATTTGAATTAATTCGTTACTGTCTAAATGATGCTAGATATAAGTAGTCTTTTAATTCTGTCAATTAATGCTATTAGGCATTACCAATTTAATATGGCACGACTACTGTCCAATTCTATTAGCTTTAAGTTGATATTTTCAGAAATGTGCACTATTTCCTAACTTTTTTTAGTGAGTTAAAAGTAAAAGAGTTTTGCAGCATTATTAGTATTGTTATTAGCATTTTTCTTAGTGCTGAAAGTAGCTAAAAAGATGGGTAAAAAGAGAGCAATTAGTTCATGGTTCAAGGTCATATGTTAGGACTTATTTGACACACCGTTTTGGATTGTATTGTATTGTATTTTTTGTATATGATACAATACAATACAATACAATATAATGCAAAACAATACAATATAATACGGTGTGTCAAACATGCCTTTAGAATTATATTAGTACCATGAACGTGGTATTAAATTAGTACATATGAAGGCGGTATTAAATTCTTGTGTTCTTAGTTTAATAGTTTATTTTGGTTTCAGTTTAAAATCCGGGAAATTATTGTTTCAAATTTAAACAAAGCTTAAACCGTGCACTTAAACTAAAATTGTAGCATAGGAGGAAGGATAATTTTTTTTTTCAATTTTTAGTTTCCACAGAGAAAAGAAATAAATCAAGTTGGGTAAAGGTTAGAAGGTCGTTTCTAGCTTCATATCAGTACAAATCGTGTAATATGATGGCCCTTGCCAGTCACACATATTTACAAACAAGCCCTGTTAGTTTCGTATTCAACTTGCAGCAACGGGTTGCTGCAGGGTAACTTTGCAATTAACCTACACACGTGGCCTACTTGTACCCAAAACCAAGCATCTAACTATCAACACATGCCACATATGGGCTGATCCCTCCAGCCGGCTTGAGAGGAGCATAGTCCTTTATAATACAATAACGGCTTATTTGGTGTATTGAATATAATAATATTAAATATGATAATTTTGAAGGATTGTTTTAGAATAGATAAAATAAGATTTTAGCCGATCTAATTTCATATTGGGTGTTGTGTTATTAAGTAAAATTTTTTCAAATTTTGGGTCAAATTGTAATTTTTTAAAATTAGAGAACAAAATATATATTAAAAATATTTTTGTCACATAAAAATTATATTTTGACTCCTCGTTTTTTGAAAAATTAAAATTTAACCCAAAAATTTTATAAATTTTTGCACATAGGTCTTTGAAAATTTTCACAATATATGAAGGTCATGTTTAATCTCATACTTTAGCAAGGGATTATCCCTTTCCGAGGGGATTCAAGCATGGATTGTATAAGCTCTTATCCAATCTAATCCTTTAAAGTTTTTCACCAAAAAAAGTATTAAGATTTAATTCAATCTAATCATTCCTAATCCCACATACCAAACATGCACTGACTATATAGATCCATCTAAAATTCAGAACATTAAAGGAGAGAAAATGCATTGACGATCGACAACTGAACAATTCCTTAAAAAAATAAAAAGGGATCTTGTACTATCGGGGTTTTTGGAGAAATAAATTAACTTGATTAATTTGGAGAAAAGATTTTGAGAACTAACTTTGTTAACACTGCGAGTAACAACCTTGTAAACTTAGAATTTGAAGTGGGCAGAGATTTAAATTGAGGAAATAATTATGTTTATTAGGGTAATTATGCTTTCACTACAAAAAACTGGACTTTTAGTCACAACCATTTTTAGTCATAATATTTGTTAGCACATTAGTTACAAACTTTAATTAATTTTTATTGTGACTAAAGTTTTTTGCTATAAGGTTTTTAGTGAAGAAATATTTATGTGACTAAAAACCTCATGGCTAAAAGTTTTAGTCACAACAAAAATTAAATTAAAGTTTATGACTAAATACACATTAATCACAACATTTTTGTAACTAAAAGTTTTGCTATGTCTAAAAGTTTTCTTGTTTTTTTTTTTTTTTTTTTTTTTGTAGTTTTTCTTAGTCTTTGCTCCTTTACATTTTTTTTTTTGTTTAGTTTTGTTAGGTTGTTTTCAATTTATATTTTTAGTTTTTTATTTTTATTTTTTTGGTTTAGGTTTGTAAGAACTTCCTGTCTTTTCTTTCTTTCTTTTTTCAAACTAAATTTTCACCAGACGAAAATTTAAAAAAAAAAAAAAGTCCTTGAAAAGAATTTGTCGCACTAATCGAAAGATTATACGAAAAAATTCTTCATATTCTTTAATTAAACCAATAGCTTGGATTGTGTTTAGTATAATGAATAAATGTTTTTTTTTAATCGATTATAATGAATGCTTTGTTATATTGATGTATAATATTATTATGGTTGAATGCAAATAAAGCCTCTATTCAAATTACACTAAAAAAAGGATTCCACAGGCTCCATTATTGTTTATATATTGCAACTTAATTCCTGATCACACAATACTTATTTGAGAGGGAATGTTAGATGGTACATTATTTGTTGGATGGATGAATAAAGTTCTATAAAAAAAAAAAAAAAAAGACATCATTTGGTTTTATTACGGTTGATCCAATCATATAATGTTCCTATATGTGATTTTCACTTTCCACTAATAAGCACGTCTATAATTTACTTGTAATTTTTGCATATACAACATGATTATTAATTTTTGATCACGTAATCAATTTGCAACTTGGATACTATTGTTCCTGAAAATTTGTTGGGGAATAGAAGTAGCACTACTTTGTTACTAACTAGTAACCGGTTTTTAAAAAACAGAGAAAGCTTGGTTAGATTGTCTGTTTGAACCGAAATATTATAATAATCTAAATTTATGAAAAAATATTATTATAAAACGGCTTTAATCTGAACTAAAATGAGTTGCATAATGTTTCGAAACAATTAATATTCGTTTCATTATATATGCATTTGATGCCATAAACAACGATGATAGAGCCAAAACTTCTTCTCAATGAGGGTTCTATGTAAAAATTAAAAATAGTATTTTATTAAATGAAGGCATCTAATTATAGATTTCAATGATTAAGTCAAACATAATTATAATTTTTCTTATAAAATAGGATTCCAACAACAAATTTCAATTATTTTGTATTGACACCATAATATATTTTGGTTATTTTGTGGAAACACAATATTATATTTCAATTATTTTACGGGAACTTAATTGCAATTTCCTCTTGAAATCAAGCCGTAATTAAATTTTTAAACTACAAAATAGAGGTTTATAATCTAAATTGTTAAAAATGAGTAGGTACACGCCAGCAAACAACTAAAACTCCAACACGTGTTATTCATGATGTCATATGCTAGTAAAACACCATATCCATTTTTCTTTCTATAGCCCGTAGCTAAATTGACCATATCCTATACGTGACTTCAAGCCTTAACTGGAGTACTAATCGTCATCTCAACATCTACATGTTTCTTTTTCTCGTCCTCCATAATCTCTACATCACCACGACCACTTCCCTTGTAACGATACCTCTTGGCACAATAAACGAAAATCACAAGATTAACGACACAAACTATCGCAATAAGGAAATAAAAGTAATCCAATCTCCCACGATTGATGTCGTTTGTCAACCAATCGGGTCGATGCTCGGTCGCCGTGACTCGATGAACGACGACCACCATCAGAGTGCTGGTGTAGCTCGCGCCGGCGAAAGAGCACGAGAAAAGCGCGTTCCCGACGCTCCTCATGTGCTCCGGAAACTGCCGGTTGAAGAATTCGATTTGTCCGATGATGTTGAACGCCTCGCAAAGTCCCAACAGAATCAGCTGAGGGCTTAGCCAAAAGACCGACATTTCGGAATGGAGATTGTTGGTGGAATTTCTTCTCTCCTTTTCGATCAATCCGGCGACGAGCATCGATAGGATTGCGAACACGATTCCGATGCCAATTCTTTGGAGGAGCGTGATCCCGGTGTCGTGGCCGGTGATCCGATGGAGGGCGGGGACGAGGAGGCGGTCGTACAAGGGGAGGAAGAGGCCGATGGTGAGGAGGGAGATGACGCTGACGGAGCCGGCGGGGACGAGGAAGCCGCTGGGGCCGAGGTGGCGGTCCATCTTGAGGGCTTGGGAGATGGTGAAGGTCCATTGTTGGACCATGGGGGTGAGGCTTAGCATGCCACATGCCCAGATTGGGGTGATTCTAACTAGGCATTTCAGTTCTTCAACCTGTTGGATGCTGCACAGCCTCCACTTGTTTGTGGGAGTGCCGTTTGGGAGGAGATCGTTTTCCGTTATGACCGCAGCCTTGTCAAAAAATCTGTATAGGAAAATAGAATATTTTGTTATAATTACAATTTTTGAAAGCAACCAGCTATATATATAATAAATACATTTTCTAGTTAATACGAACAGTCGAATATTTTTGTCCTCGAGCGATTTTTAATAGAAAAGAGGCACATTTTCTGATTTTTTTCTCAAAAACTTTAATCAAATTATTAGTGCATCTAATATTATCGAATGAAAAATGATACTATTATTTTTATTAATATTTTGTGAATCTCAAAACTGACATTATTGTTTATAGTATTTTTTACTTTAAAGTTCAACTTCTGAAACTTATATCATAATTAAATTATTTGTCACAGACTTTATTTATCGAATTACTAGGTACAGTTTACAACATGTTTTGATAATTCTTTCCTTTCCCTCTCAATCATCCATTTTGGTTGCTATAATATAAAAATCTTATATACTATAGTGGTTAAAAAAATATAAACTACAATATAAAACTCTTTTTAGTTTTCACCGCACTTCCAAATACCTTTTTAATTTATCAAGAGTAAGTTAACATAGAATCTGGTCATTAGTTGGAAAAGCAATTTGACAGAGAATGGATGTCCATTCCTAAAATATATATACTAGTGTTTGGACAATGATGTTTAACAATTAATTGACTTAGCAACACAGCAAAGTTATCAGGCAATACCACATATATTTAAAGCCACTATATATGTTTTCAAGAGAAAATAATCACCATATAGGACCCGCCACTTTACCAAATTCTAGCCTACTTAATTAAACTTGGTCAATGTATATGATTTCTTATTATTAATCAGAGCTGTCTTTTCATGCTACATAATAACCTACATAAATAAAATAATTATGACCTCAAAAGTCTAAGCAATATCCTTGTAATCCGTCACGAAATAGTTATTTATTATCATCTAAGCTTTGTACACCCAAATGATCGTACAAAATTTCAAATATAATGATATCAAGCTGGCCACCAAATCATAATTTGCATTAATTTCAAAGTCAAATGATTCACGGTCGACCACTCTTAACAAAAAAAAAAAAAAAAAAAATATGTACCAACTTTACGTAATTAATTAATAATGATTTATGACCAAATCTTTCACAGATATGCTATATATCTACCATATTATTATATATGTGTATTAACTTTTTTTTAAAAAATAATTATTAGAGAGTATAACTGATATCAAAGTAAATATACCTATACTGATTGGTGCGAGGCAGTTTTGTCGAAACACTATCCTGAAGTGGAGGATCGTAGAAGACCGCCTTATCATGATGATCTGCGGATACTATTACGTCATCTGTCGGATCAAGATTAATCCGACGCTTCTTGTAAGCCGCGACGAAGACTTGGAAGATGCTGGAGAACATGCTACCCTCGGGCTTGGCATGATTGTAAAGGGTGGTCCCAATGAAGAAGAAAACTATTGAGCAGACCATGAGAATGGTGGGGATTCCAAATCCCAGCACCCAACTTAAGTTGTCTTGGATGTAAACAACCACAGTTTGAGTGATCAACAAGACAAGGGTGAAAGTTGTGTAGTACCAGTTGAAGAAGCTATTGATCCCTTTTCTTCCTTGTTCGGTTGTGGGATCAAACTGGTCCACGCCAAAGGGGATGCTGCACGGCCTGATCCCGCCCGTGCCGACGGATAAGAAGCCGAGCCCGAGGAGTAAAGAGCCGAGCTGACTTTGGCTAGGGCCTTTGCAATGGCCCAAGTCAAGCTCTTGTTTTGTGCATGCCGGAGGGTGAAGCTGGGGTAACCAGGCTGTTAGAGTCACTGTCGCCATTCCCTGTTTGTTATACATACGTAGCAAAACAAAACAAAACAAAACTAATAATTTTAATAATTAGAAACCATGGACGGCAACAATAATTAGTGTTTTAATAGATTTAATGCGGATTACTCTAAAACTTGCAGATTATCGTACAGATAATGTTAGTGAACATTACAAATTTTGTATATATTTTAAAAATACATATTATAACCACAGTGAAAACTGACCGATCAACTACGGTTTTTAAAAAATTGTCATCTAACAGTTTTTATATCGCTTTTATTCTTTTGATAGGACATAAGACGATATCTGTTTTCGTATAAGTATTTGTTCACGTAATTACGTGAACATTCAGTGATGCAGAATGACATATGTGTTATTTAATTATAATTTTTTAGTAACAAAAAGATATTATCCATGCTCACAGCCGTAGAAAAAAAGAAGAGACCAAACATGAAAAAAAAAAGAAAGAAAAGAAATAGAAGAGTACTGATGAGGGGATCAATTTATATAGTTGTCCTCTTTTGCCCGGCGCTTCATGATGAGAAATTTTATTCTCAAAGTGATTTGGCGTTATTGGCGCTATAAAATTTTGGCCACACACTTGGTGGCTTTATTGGAAAATTTTCATGAACTTTTATCTATGGAGTTCTTGACTAGCATAATTTATTGTTCTTTTTTTTTCTTTATTATGTTCACCCCATTGTGATGCTGTAATCATTCGCTTTGCCACGGTAGTGCTGTGAATTTTTGTACAAGCCAAGGTCTCCCCTTTACACACACACACACACACACACACATATATATATATATATATATATATATCTTATGTAGGTGGTAAGTCTCTTTTGCACGTCATATCTAATTATTTTTTAATATATTTATAAAAATATTTATGAATATAATACACTTATATACATACATATAAATAAATCGGTCCCTTTCAAAAGGACTGTAAAGTTATATATGTGTCATGCACTAAGCTTGTCCAAAGAAAATAACTAGTTTTTCAGTCACATGTCGACCAATTTATATTTATTGGTTTAAAATATTATAATTCCACCTAAATGAAAAAAGAAAAAATTAGCATTGAAGGACGGTAAAACATTCCAATCATATTAGCACCCAATTCCATACTAAACCTCAAGCTTTGAACAGAAAATCATTTATTATGAAAACATAATATATACTTAAATTAATGTGTTGATGTTGCAGACATTGTTTGTTAGATTAGTTTAAATTAAGCGATTTGAATTAATAATAATATAAAGCTTTTAGCTATTACAGTATAAAATAAAAATTGATTATTATGTAAAACTTTAACATATATAATGTCTAAACTAATTTTTTTAGTTCAAACTGGTTTATTAAACACCTTAGTGGCCTTTAGTTATTAATTATCCCCGACAAGAGACTTATTTTTAAATCCAAAAATTGAGTAATTAATACATATATATTTATATCTAATATAAAGACATAATTACATAATTATACCTCCTAGTTTTAATTATTTCTCAATTTATTTTTCTGTTTTTAGAAATTTTAAAAGTTTTCTTTGAATTTGAAAAAGTTATTTCAATTTTATCCATGATAAACTTTTTGGATAAGAAAAATATGAAGATAAGATAAAAATATCTTTGATTACATACCGGATTTGTTTTTGAAATAATTTTTCTTCTTGATAATTATTATAAGATTTAAGGAGGTCTTGTTGTTTTGTTTAATTTTTTTTTCAAAATAAATTAAAATAAATTTTTTAAATCCAAAGATAATTTTATATAAAGATAGATTTATAATTTCTAAAAACAAATACACAAAACTAATCTTATAATAATATGTGCAGTCAAGATTAAAAAAAAAAAAAAAAACTTTTTATCTGCGTACTGTCTTTGTCTTTTGTGGACACTGTACCCCTTGGACTCATCTAGAGTGAATCAAAGGGGGACCACAAGAGTCACATGGTTGGACAAATTTTTTGGAAGATATATACAACAGGCATTTGTCAATAACGTACTACTGGTGCTAACCCGTGCCAATACCAAACAAATATTATGTTTGATTATCAAGGGACAAAAAAAAAAGAAGCAAATTTAAAAAATCTAATTATTCAGGGAATTAAAGTTTTTAATTTCGTCCCTATATTCAATCATATATAATTGCTCTACAGCAAGGCTCTCAGTAGCCCACTTAAACTATGCACGCAATTGCATATTGCATAAGTAGTGCACCACACTCGTTAATGGCAATCTTGAATATGTCTAATAATTAATCTTTCAAATATAAAAAAATAAAATAAAATATCGGCATTGTATATTGGGAAGGAAATATACTGGAGTGCTTAATGAAATTATTACACACTTACGTATATCTTCTTATATTACTAATTTTTTTGAATGACTCTTGAAGTGCCACTTTATTTATCACATTAAGTTGTTTTTTAAAGGCAAATTGCATTATTATTATTTTATTATCTTCATACTAAACCAATTATACATGTCCGACTTTCTTCCTCAATTACTTTAAAACAAACTGCGCAACGATGTAGACAAAATCACGTTAAGATGCCAAACAGAAAAGAAAAACATCTAACTTTCTTTTAAATTATTATTAAAAAACAATTTTAAATCTAATCTTCTTTTAAATTATTATAAAAAACAATTTTTTTAAGGTATAGCACTTCTGTCAACAATAAACAAGTTACTTCAGTTTTGATTTTCAGCAAATTACTTTCTAAGTTTAACAAAGTATTTCAAAACACTCTGAAATGATTAATGGCACGTTAAAATTTGGACAAAAATACTCCCGTACACATATTGATTATACGTTAAAATTTAGATAAAAATACCCTCGTATATATGCATTATATGAGTCAGCTTAAAATTTTCATGTCACGTGGAAGATTAATTCATTCCAAATTTTAACATGATCCATCTATCCAAAAACACTCCTATTTTATTAATTAAGATCTCTTTGTCACAACTAAAAGTTTTAAAAAAAACTTGTCAATTATTCCATCAAAATAGCAAAAGGGTGAAAGACCCTACTTTTTTTAACCCAATTTTTTTCAAAAAAAGAAAATTAAAAACATGGGAGAGAGAGATAATTTACGCCATGTATTTGAGAAAAATATTAGAAGGAGATGGTTGCATGCATAATATAGGATAAATATACACCCAATTACACTGTAGGTAGGTATAGAGTTTAAATCTCTACGCCAAATTTAAAAAAAAAAAAGAAAGAAAGAGAGAGTAGATGTTTGAGTGACACGTACCAACAGAGAAGCGAAGGATGCAAAGCCAATAGTCCAGAACCGGCCGGCGTAGGCGTCGGAGATGAAAGCGCCGACCAAAGGAGCGAAATTGTTGACGCCATTCCATATGCTCATAATATTTGCAGCTGAGACTTGATCCATGTGAAGCTCTGTCGTCAAGTACACCATGAAGTTTGCCAACAACCCAAATGACGCCAATCTCTCAAACGTTTCATTTCCTGAAAAACCAAAACAAAACAAACAAATTAAAAAAAAAAAAAACAAAGTAACCCCTAGCTTTACACATGTATTATGCAATACATAATTGTAGATCCAGAAAACTATAACTGCCAGCTACACCATTATAAAAAAAGGGTAAGGTTTTGTTTTTGTTTTTTTGTTTTTTTGTTTTTTTTTTTGTTTTGATATAGAACTTGATTTTATTGAAAGAGGTCAGGCCAAATATCTCCTTTTTTTTTTTTCCTATTTTAATTGTATATTATAGGGTATTGTTATTAAAAAAGGTAGAAATTAAGATAAAAAAGCAAGACCTAAGATGAAAGAAACGGCCTTCCATCCACCGGTTCTTCTTTTGGCTTTGAGTGTATGATGGATATTTCCATTTTTCTTCTCTGGTACGTCATTATTGATCATCTCATCAGCTGATTGTGAGGAGATATTGTTTCCGAAGCAGAAAGACCAAGATGAGCCAATAATTGGCTGCTTCATCTTATTATAAACTCTCAAGGAATACCCACTTTAATTTTGGTAGTATATGCGTGTGTATGTGAATATATATATGGTTTATCTTCAGAGTCGTGAGCTTGAATGTTTAACGACGTTTCTCAAGACAACCATATATGTTACTGTACGTGTGAGAGGAGGAGGGGTGAGAGGATTTGTAATGTGGCATGGCCATATATATATTTATGATTGCTTGGCCGACGAAACGTGGGCGAGTAGTCTTGTGCAGTTGACAGTCTCTTTCTGTACCAAAATAATGAAATATACGTTTCATAAGTCTTGCAATTGTGACAATAGTATATCCTAGAAAAAATAGAGAATATTTTATTGATTGGATATATTGTTATATATTTTTATCATTAAGTAGAGATATAGTTACAATTTTTTTTTTATAAAATGTGGGCGCAATAATATTTTTTAATTATTTAGTAGAGGCACGGTTATAATTCTTTTTTGCAACATAAGGGCGTATTTAAAATTTCTTTGAGAAATTTGAGGCAAAAATTCAAATTCCACCCAATATAACGCGCTTCCGCTAATGCATATCATTATTCAATATTAATTGTAAGTACTTGTGGGCAATGTTGAAATCCCTCATGAGTCAACTTATTATTTGTTACTTAACTATCCGAACTAAAGTATTGTAGCATGTGAGATATGTACACATGCACATTATTGTATGGTATGTGTGCATATGCACGCTAAAAGTGTCAATTTGAACCAAACCAACTGAGTTAACTCGCAGCACGAACTTTTGACCCAGACATCAGCAAGGGTCAGGCTGCCCCAACCCTCTTGGTTTAGTTCTTAGGCTGGAATAAAGAACCGAGTTATGCTGGCCCACCCACTTTTTGTTTTTGGTCTATATGAGCTGGGCCAGATTAGGCTGGGCATTCCTATCTAATACATACATACATACATAAATACATATATATATATATATATAACAGTTAGTGGTGGTGATACATATATTATATATATGGATACACAAAAGACTATAATTATGTGACGCAAATTACGCATTGAAAATTAGAGCAAAAAAAAAAAAAAATTTGTGCATCGAATTGTAAGGGGAAACCAAGTTGGTCACTACAGGGTAGCCTTAGCCATGCTGTAGGGACCATTTATTCTCAACAAAATTATTTGAACCCCCACTTTACAATTGAGAACAACTTTTTATTTTTTACTTTTTTTATTTTTTAAAAATAAAGAATTAGTTAGGACCATTGACTCAACGAACTACGTAAGACGTATCTCAAGAAAAATCTTCTTCATCCTTGATACTTACAAAACTGTCGGGTCACGTCTAGTACGTAGTGTATTTTTAGACTAGGTATTATTGTTTTATAAATAACAGGATTATAACTCCGTATAGTTAAATAGATTGCTTGTATCTCAATCATCTGAAAATATCTAGTTTGAAAAACAAAAAATATATAGTGATTTATATTAGTTTCAATATTTGCCATTTTATGTTATTTTCTAATTAGTGGACACCCCTCAAGAAAGGGAATTTAGTAAGGGAAAAAAGATATATAGCGATTAATGTAGTTAGTCTAGTATTATTCTTTCCACATTCATCTCAAAAATTGGGTCTTGATAATTTGAATTTCTATATTTTAAGTGCACACCTTTGTACATAACATTATTTTTTATATAACTTTGTAATTTGGAAATTTATTATGTTCGTATTTTAGTCTTCAAAAGTAACATTAGAGTACCATTTTATTCAAAAAAGGCATCGTCCAGCTACCCTAAACCCCTATTTTTATAATGCAAAATGAAATTCTACTCCTTTAATTCAAAAATATTTTATTTGACAAAAACACAATTTTAATTTTTTATGCATTTTTCTTTTTTAGATTTTATTTTTTTCTTGTTTTATTATGTTTTTGAATTGAAAGGGTAAAACTATTTTTTGTGTCTCAAAAAAGGTTAGTGAAGAAGCACACATGAACCTTGGATGGGACCTTGAACCTATTAATGGATAGTGACTCAGTAGCCTCAACACCGTTCTCCAGCATGCGTGATACTACTTTAATAATTGTCCTGTGTTTTATCTTTACTTTAAAAAAAGGTGTGCCCGTGACTACTTTAGTCATATGTTGTCTATCATAATCGCCTTGTGTGTTTGTGTATCTTTACTTTAAGACAAAGTGTGCCCGTGACTACTTTAGTCACACGCTGTTGTGTAAAGTAGTTTGTTGTGTTTTGTAAAGGAGATTCATTCTCTTCCTATGTAAGGGAGCTCTCCTCACCATTGTAAGACATCTTAAATCGAATAATTGAAATAAAACTTCCAGTTTTCTACATATGTTCTCTCACTAAAATAAATTCAAAGTAGGAGAGAGAGGAGAAAGGATCTTCTATCCTAAGAAGATCCCTGAAGAATATCCACTGATATAAAACATGTATTAATATATTAAGATATTGTAATAGAAACCTTTATTCTCTATAGACCAAAGATCGCCCATTTTATTGCCAGGAGGGCTGACCAGGGCTTGATCAGGTTGCGAGGAAAATTCTTTCTATTCTAGTTTCTTTTTATCATTATATTGTTTTGTATTAGGAACCCTTCTTAATATCAAAGCCAATCTTGTTATGAAGATCTAGATTTCTTAATCTCTACCTCCTACTGAGAATTGCTTCCCATAAAATGACCGAGTCAAATTCAACTCTAGAAACACAACTTACTCCTTCATCTTCACTTGCTCCTTCACAACATACTCCTTCTCCATCTTTACTCTCTTCATCGCTTTTTCTTCGACGATATACTACCAACAAGCTAGATTATCCTCATAAGATATCTTATATCTTTGATGAGAATAACATAACCTCTAAAGATCTTCCCCTTATTTATCCATATCAAGCCTTCACTAAGCCATCAAATCCATTCACTAGGTCCATTAAATCCATCATTAGACATTCACCAAAAGCTGCAAAAGAATATGTCCAGTCAACTAGGTTTGACCAATATCAACTTCCTGCTACCTTGCAGGAGCAATTTGTCACCCTACAGATTTACAAGAATTCCTGCAATAATGGTTATCTCAAGGCATGACCCATACTCACTTTGGAGCAATCCGCCTTGCTTTAACTTTCCATGGCCAAAAAAGATTACTGATCAGTGCCAAGATCTCTCTCCTTGGCACCAGGTTTAGAAAATACCAACATGCCTGCATTGCAACCTTTAAGACCATCCTAAATGCAGGAACCATTCTTTGTATTCTGTACCCTAATTCAATATGAGTCTAAAAGATAACAGACTATTGGATGCCTTGAAAGTCCAAGTATAGATCGTTGGTGTTGACCAAGATCCAAATTCAATTATGGCAACTCTTCATTACCAGATGGCCTACAGAGTTTAGAATCACGCAGTAGATTTAGCACTACTAGTTTCTTTAGATGCTTTGCTCATTATAGTAGAAACAAACCAAGTGCCTACTTGTACCTATATCCCAAGACAAATCCCAATTGAAGAACTCACAAAGATCCTGCCCAGCTTTTGGATCACCAACTATGAGAAATAGTATCAGTCATAGCTTACAGTCTAATCAGCGGAACGGACATTCTAGACACAGAAGGATGGATCGGTCATGATCACCTTCAAAAAGAAAGAAGCCACAAGCCTCGATTGCTTCACAACTCAGTTTATGATGTCCTCAATTATCCTAACAGAAGCAAAAATTGAGTCCTTTGATAAAGAAGGCAATCGTAATTATGCCTTCAAATCACCCTTGAGACATTGCTATTAGGATACTTATAATTGCCAAGAATCTGAAAATGCAAAAGTTGAGGAGGCGGATTCTACACCAAAAAGAAGAAGTTCAGGCTGGAAGCTCAAAAAGAAACTACAAGAAGGCCATAAGGGAGTTGGTTTGTTAGGCCAACCATTAGAAAAATTTGACTATATAGTCAAATATTCTCCACCACCTCAACAGGAAGGGCCAATCATACCAACTGGATGGGATGATATCCTTCCACAAGCTTCTTATTTTAATCCGCCTTAACCATCATAAGCAGTTCTTCCATGCTAAAGAAAGCTGAAAGATGGGCTAAAAAGAACGGAGAAAACCTTTTCAAAAAGGGACCAGATACAACTACAATATAGCAGCAGCTCCCTCAGGTATGCATGATATCTTCAACGAATAATGATAACGAGGTTCCCCCTTGAAAATCTTTTAGAATCTAGAAGAAATGACATCACAGCAACCAAAGATCCAAAATCCAAATGTCTGAGAAATAGATGGTTCCACAAAAAAGATTTCTCCCATAGAAGCAGTCCTCAATTGGCAAACAGAAAATATGGTGGTGCAGAACAAAGTCTTGCTGATACTTCATCAAAATCTTTCTCAAATGGATGACAACGTCATCAAAATCGGGTCCAAACATCACAATCTACAATCGCCAAGCTATCTTTAAGGATCCAAGAAACGCATGAAGAATTAATGTCCTTATTAAGGACAAATATGGTACCAAGCCACGTCTTTGTAGAAAAGAAATAAAAAAATGAGGAATCTGAAAAAACAATATGCCTCATTACAAGCACAACTCCAACATTCACTTCTCTTTTTTTCACAACCAACCCTATGGAAGTTTTCTACCTTGTCAAAAAAGTCCCAACCTTTACCACTTTGTACCGTACAACCACAAGACCAAATCCTTCGTCTAAGAAAACTCTTAGAAGAAGAAGATCAGAACAAGAAGAAAAAAAGAAAACAAAAGGAGGAAGAACCATCAAAACCTACCAAATCAGCAACAAAAGACCACCTTATGGTTCAAAAAGCTCCTAATCCTATCTTTTCCCTTATCTATCAACATTGTCGTAAAACACTTCCACCAATCCATATTTAAGAAAATGTTGATTTACCATCCGACAATTCTAAGAGCCCTCTAGATGAAGAAACAGACTGGTCTAATGATGGCTCTTCATAAGAGGAAGAAATTCCAAAGTTTCACATGGCCCAAGACCCAGAGACATCAACAGCACAACAACAGATATAACCGATTGTTGAAGAAGAGGAAGAGGCATTTACACTTGACCAAAGACAACACTACTCATCAAGCTTCTCGAGCAGCAAATTCCACACGTTTACCCTAGATGATATTCCACCTTCAAAATGGCAAGACAGAATTCAAGAATTCAAGGCTTAGATCCCTCTTGACGCACAAAAACCAGGAGCATAAAGTAGAGAAGTAATTCTCCAATTTGCATCCAGACTAAGAGGCATTTTACAAGATTAGTGGTAGAGTCATGCAGAGTATAGACAGCTTCAATCTCTCCGGATAGCCAATGTTAAGGAAGCTATTTCCCATATATACGTTGAATTTTGTGGACAAGAAGCTCAGGTTATAGAACAATTTCAGGCAGAATTCTTCCAGATGAAGTGTTGTTCAATGGACAAGAATTATCTAAAAAAACACTTCCAAAAGATGTCAAAATGCTTCCACCTCATAGGAGGAGTGGATGATCCTAGCTTAAAGTAGGCCTTTTTATCCTCTATACCAGAACCACATGGAGAAGAAACTTTCAGACTTCTCTCCTTAAGTGGGAAGACACTGCAAAACACTACATTGGGAGAATTATTCCAATTAGTGTTAAGAGCACTAGATAAAATGTGCTCCCAAAATAAGTTTTTACAGGAATACATAAAGCAAACTAGAAATTTGGACAAGGTGTGCAGTAAAAATGAACTACTAACCAAATGTCCATCACACTCAGGATGTTTTTGTCCATTTAAACCCAGAAAAAAGAAAGAGAAGTGGCCACTACGCTTTAAGAGAAGCAACAAATTGTATAAGAAGAGAGGGCAGTGTAAATTTCTTAAAAAGAAAAAGAGGTTCTCGAGCAAATCCAAACGATGCTTTAGATGTAGAAAAATAGGCCATTATATGAAGCAATGTCCAAAAGGCAAGACTGCTAAAATGATCTCCCACCTGCAAGAAGTCATTAGAGTCTCATTATCTGACAATGATGTTGAATCCATCTTCTCCTTGGATGACAAGCTCAATGAAGAAACAGTATGCACTCTCCAACCTCCCTTTGAAGAATCAGACTTAGAAGAAAGTTCAAATTTCTACAACATAGCAACAATCAACTCCATTATCCTAGTACGAACTATAAGAATGCAAATCATTCCTTCAAAATACGCAATACCAATCAAGGTTGTAGCATTCTTTGATACTGGAGCATCCTATACAATCATGACTCCTGACATTCTTCTAGCTTAGTATTGGAAGAAAAAGAAACACTACTTCCATGCAACAAATGATGGTATCTTCTATACAGAGTTAATCAGCAAGCCTATCAAGTTACAATTTTTTCTAGGATGCCCAGTAATTCACAGAGTTAAAGGATCAAAACTTCTAGGAAAGGATCTGATTTTAGGATTTGATCTGTACATGAAGAAAAAAGGATTAAGAATCCTTCCAGAAGGCCTAGCATGCAAACATCACTTTGCAGTATGGGAACTAGTCCCAAAACTACTTCAACATATCTGCCAATCCACTCTAGCAAATTAAGCAAAAGCTTATTGAGAGATCTTATGCAGGTTCACATTCTACCTTTTTAAAAGAGTGTGACCACCTCTCTGGCAGAAGGAAAAAATACTTCATATCTTTGCCTTTCAAACAAAATGAGGATATAAACCCTACAAAAACCAGCCATCTAAGGATGAATCCAAAATATCTCAAGATGGCAACAAAAAAATGCCAACAACTAATAAAGCAAGGGCTAATTGAGACCACAACCTTACCATGGACATGTCATGCATTTTATGTCAATAAAAGGTCAGAGGTAAACAATGGCTAGTCATAAATTATCAACCATTAAACCATTTTTTGGCGAATAATAAATTCCCTTTGCCAAACCAAAACACTTTGTTATCTAGTCTTTCAAATGCCACATGCTTTTCTAAATTTGACCTTAAGGCAGGATTTTGGCAACTAGGAATCAAGATGGGAATCACAAAGTTTCAATTCTACTTAATAAGACATCATTTCCTAGTAGAAACAGACTTTGTAGCCTTAAAAGGAATGCTCACATTCAAATAGAACAAGGCTATCAATGCCCATCTACTCAGGTTAGCCATGTGGTTTTCCCAATATTCTTTTGAAATAAAACATATTAAGGGAAAAAATAATTTGATCATAGATTTGCTTTCAAGACCCTTCTAAAACAAGACTCAGATCACTATATATATTATCTCCATCACAATCAATCACCCTAAAGCCATTCCACTCTTGTATGCAATAACCTCCATGGATCCCTTTTTGGATCCCCTGTCTCTTGTCCCTCGACATGCCAAAGACCTTATCCATAATCAAAAGGCATCAGTTAGAAAAGTTATTAATATGCAATCATGGCTCATTAGGAGATTAGGTACCCCAATACTCCATTATTTGGGAATTCATCTTGTTTATCCATTTTCCAAAGTATTATGCATCCAAGATGCACTCTAGATGCCTAAGGCATTAGCACACTTCTTCTAGTACCTTACATGCCACTTTACCATTGCCATAGTAGTCCAGACAGTATCAAGCTAAACTTCAATAAGAAGTTTCCTACAAAAAGATGACTTTAGACCAGCATATGCAAATCAAATGAAAGTTTTCTCTTGGTTCACGCCATTGGAAAAATGGGATGAAATACTGATTGCTGAATGGCATAAAATACATGGTGATAGAAGAATAGCATTTCTTTTCCCTTGTGGGCCAGAAGACAATATCGTGCATCATTTGAAATGCTATACCATCCAACTAGTAAGACTAAACTATACAGTGACAGAAGGTGAAAGGATAGCTGTGAATCCATCAATTAAAGTCTATGCATCCAGTGAAGACCCGATCTAGCCACTTAGAAATCCAGTATATAGAAGACTTCAAAAGCTCCTATTTGTCAAAAATCAGACTATCCAAGACCAAATTTGGCAAGCACTAGAAGATGATGCTCCATAGGAAGAGTATCCTCTAGACTATACTAAATTGCTCCACCATGATGTTGCATACTACAATCAAACAAAGGATTAAATAGACCCAGATCCAAGCCAATGCACAAGAGGCCCAAAATATCCATGTCCAAAAGATCCAGCACTGACACAAGATGATCAGTCAGCATCTACATAGCCAAGTGTAAATTATGTTGATTCTGCTTTCCAAGATTCTCAGGACCTATTCCTTTTCTCAAACATGTCCATAGTGGATGAACAAAAGGACTCTGATGAATTTATAGACCCTAAAGATCCCGCCAATTACAATAACAATAGTGAAAAAGCATACATGAACCTTGGAGAAAAAGTTGTAAATACAAATCAAAATGATAATTTTCTGTATACAAACCTACTATGACAAATTTATATTAGTTTAACAATATGTATTTTTTCATTGATAATTCATATAACATGAACACCAAGTTATAGATCATGAAAATCATTTGCTTAATTTTGATGATTTAAGTATAGCTATACTATTAGAGAAAAGTTAAAAGTAGTACACTACTTTTAGCTCTGTGATTGATAACTTCCCCTTTATTTACTGTCGTGTTGAATTCATAGTTTCTTAATCTCTTCTTCAGTGACCTTTAAACAAGTTTGTTTCTAAGGAAAAAGACATTCCAAGAAATCCTATATATTGTACACTGACAGCCAACGGTCTTCAAATCACACATACTACAAATAAGTTTTTTTTTTTTTTTAATGATAAAGAAGGATAAGTTGTGTCCTCAAGCTCGGGCCTAGTATTTTAGGATAAGAGGTAATATGGTGGCGAGATTAGGGACTATATTTTAATAAGTAGCAAGATTATAACCCTATAGAAATAAAAAAGATTTTTCTATTTGGACCACTGGTAGTAGGGCCGGCAATACGGGTTATGACATGATAACATGACATGAATCTGACATGTTTTTTTGCACATTAGTGTCAGAAAATTTGACCACGGGTCACTTTAGTGTCGACCTGAAACCGATCAGTGAAAAAATGGGTCTTGTTCGAATCAACCCACTTGGCATTAAAATAACCCGTTACTGATTCATGTTTAATTAATTAATTTTAAAAATTTTTACCTATGATTAATATTATGTTAGATATAATATAAGCCCTTAAAAGATCAAACTCTACTTCTCTTATCGCTCATCTTCTTAATGTTGTAGTATAAAACTCATCTAATTTTATGTTTTTTTTTAATGTTATGTATATTAATGTAGATGGATCATAGGCGGGTTGTTGGTTATAATTGGGTTACGGGTAAAAAACGGGTCATGTGTCATTATTTTTTGACACTGTGTAGAAGGAATGGGTTGGCACGAGCCGTGTTCGTATCAACCTGTATTAAAACAGTTTGTGTTAAGGTTGAGAATTTTCAACCCGTTTGTGTCACTGATTGGGTTAATGTCAACCTAATTTTTGTAAAAATTGACTCTAACCTGACACCAACCCCCAGCCGCCAGCCCGAATTGTCACCCCTAACTGGTAGGATGACCCCTAACTGGTAGGATGACTTATTTACTATGGTGTTGAATTTATAGTTTCTTAAATCTCATTCCTTCACCGACCTTTAAAAAAGTTTATTTCTAAGGAAAAAGACACTCCAATAAATCCTATATATTGTACACTAACAGCCAACGGTCTTCAGGTTACATGCACTACAAATAAAAAGTTTTTTTATGATTAAAAAATGAGTAGTGTCCTCACTAGTACTTTAGAATAAGAGGTAATATGGTGACAAGATTAGACGTTATAGTTTAACGAGCAACGAGATTATAATCCTATAGAGATGATTTATTTCCTGTCATGTTGAATTTACAGTTTCTTAATCTCATTCCCGACCTTTAAAAAAGTTCGTTTCTTAAGGAAAAAGACATTCCAACCACCCTATAAATCAATCTCTTACTATACTTCTAGTATACTTGTTCATCCATCCAACAAATTTAACAATAACGATTTCTATGTGATTTGTAAAACACTAGGGTAAATTTTGTATTTCTCAAAACTAACGTCCAAATCACTGGAAATATTTATACAATTGTGGAGGCAATATTACGTATACATTTCATTTTTTTTTCTCCTCTAAATTAAAAGCGTTACATGTTTCTGATATCATCATAGTGTTCAAAATAATCCGATCTTATACATGGACAGTGCCATTAATTTATATTTGTTCCTTAGTAGTAGTTGAGATAAGATTAATCATGAAACTTTGACAAACTTAAAAAGATGTTTGCAGTAGTTTATGATAATGGCCGGGTGTCGACATTCAGAACATGGCCAGAGAATCCCATTTTTATTTTCACCTATTGTCTAATAAAGGTATTCAGAAGAAGAGTTGCAACTCTAAAATTTGAACCGAAAACTTTAGTATGTGAAAGTTTTACACTATATTATATTTTTACTTTACACCGTAGTATATGAGAGTTTTACATTATTTACGGTTTGAATTATAAAATTCAAACTACTCTCTGAAAGCACCTTATAAATTTATAAAACATGTTTTCCATGATATAATTAAAAAAATAATTATTTTTCTCATTTTGGTGCTACAAGATTTTTATTTAAATGTAATAATAATTAGCTAACACAATCTTCATTATATATGGCGTATCTAATCTTTTCCCCTTAGACAACACCCTCTTAAACTTGGCTTCTTATCTCATTTTTAGGTTTGATAACGATTGTTTCCAGGTTAAACTCCCACTCTTGGTCAAGGAGTCCTCAATTAGGAGTAATTTTGAAGCTGTAGTGGTGGTCGCCATCCAAGTCCTGCAATTTGTTGTTTTGCTTTGGTAGTGGCTTTTCCAAGATATCCACAAGCGCACGACAGGAAAATTCACTTAGATAAAATTCTGTAAACCAATTAGCAGCTAATTAATTACCCCTTGTTTGGCATAGTTGGTTCACACCACAAACTCAGTTATGAATAGTGTAAAGCTCTCACATGCTACAGTAACAAAAAAAATTACTACAGTGTAAAGCTCTTACATGCTACAATAAAAGTAGTTCTAACCAACAGTTCTTACCACCTTCTAAACACCACCTTAGTCATGAAAAAGAAAAGAACGCTCACATAACATGTAGCATGTGTTTGAAATATCAGTTAGAGCTAATTCGTTCATACTAACTACAGTGTAAAGCTTTAAGATGCTGCTTTGTAAGGCTCTTATATGCTTCAGTTCTTAAACTTAAAACTCTAGGTTTAACTTGCTTGTCAAACAGCTCAATAGATCAGTTAATTGTCGTCATCATTATACCGTTTGATACTGTTTTTGGTTTTGCTTTTGATCAATAGATTAAAAAAGGAAAGTAAATATTTGTGGTTTTTCAACCAGTGTTTGGAATCATAGTTTGAAAAGAATTTAATATAATAAAAGGATATATAAATCTTTTAACAAGCAATAAACGTTAGAACGAGGTTTTTAAAGTTCTAATTAAATTTTGGTACGAGTGTGAAAGTGTTATTTAAAAGTTTTTTTTGAGACTCTACAAGCTATGATTTTGATAGGAAACTTTATGAAAAATAAAAGCCCTTTTAATAAATTATCCTAATACTTCTAAAAGCAATTTTGAATTCAAGAAGCTAAAAACATTCCTTTTACTGTTATTGAATTTTATACATTATTAACTCAATAAAAAAAATGTGCATGTTATTGAAAGCAAAAAAAAAAGGGGAATTAACCATATCAACCGCGCGGTTTGGGCAAGTAATATGTGCTTGAATTGAAGATAAGTCTAAATATGCTTCCCCGTCGAAAAAAAAAAAAAGAAACAAAAAAAGAAGAAGAAGAAGAAGAAGAAGTGTTCATAGCACATGAGTGCATATATGCCCAAAAGATACCAACCAGAATCTTTCTAAATGTAATAAAAGGTAAGATACCAAACAAACATCACAATTGCTTGATAGATCATGGATGCGTGGTGCATAAATTGGATTCGTTACTGTGAATGGGATCATGTGGTAGCAAACAATATTGGGAGAGTTGTTCGATTGACATGAAGTGATGTCTATGGCTAAAAAAAATTTGGGCTTCCGTGGCCTATGTATTTGCCTTATATTTGGATGTTGAATGTTACAATGTTGTCCTCTGTCGAGGTTTGTATAGAATGCCTTGTCGGTGTCGGTCGACCCAGACATTAACTACTTCCTTTTGGCTTACTCTAACGAAATAGTTTCAACTGCTACATGTAAAACTTTCACATGTTATAGTATTTAAATTCTAACTTTATTTTCAAACACTCTCTTTAACAATGAAGATTTGAAAGTCTCCATTAAACATATCGGTTAAAACCAACAACAGACAGTGTAAAACTCTCAGCAGCTATAATAAAAAGCAAAAAAATTTGTTACAGTAAAAAGTTATTGCATGCTACAGTTTTTTTTACCAATATTTTCAGTTTCAACCGCTCTCTTAAAACATCATACAAATATAAAAGACATAAAGTGAAGTTACAGGAATCGTCGGACAAGAAAAATCCAACTTGTGTTCTTCATTGATCAATGGTCGCCTACCTAAGATCATTCCATTACTTCGCCCTTCAATTTTTTTTTTTTTTTAAATAAAGCATCAATTTTCCACGAGTTGAGATAATGGGCTCTTCATTATTTTCCTTTGCTCACGTTCTTATCATCTTTGAAACTAATCAGCATTTTATTTATTCCGAGTGTGAACGATTCAGCGAAGCCTGTCTACCAAAACGACATCACCATAGGCAACAGCAACAAAAAACGGCAGTAATTTTGATAAACGACTTAAAATAAATGAAAATAAACAACAAATGGAAAACGGTAAAATAATCCTAGGACGACAATATTCTTGATGAAACGGAGATAACAGAAACAACATTAAAGGACATGTTTACTTTGCATAAAAAAAGGAGGAGAAAATAGTAAATGATTTCTTTTTTTTTAAATAATATTTTTACTTACAAAATCAATAATAAGGGTTGTGTGAGTCCTACATAATATAGAGAATGAGAAAAAAGAATATCAATCTTCTCATGTCTTTTAGTATTGATTCCGTATCAAAGAAAATGAATACCATATTTACTTAGATGTCTAAATTTAAGTGATTATTTAATAGCTATAAGTTATGTAAAAAGAATATTTTAGTAATTATATTGAATAAAATCCTTATTTTTGAGTGAGTAAACACTAGAAAAAAAATAAGATTGTTTCTTATTACCATATTCAATAAGTAAGTAAACATTAAAAAGAGAATGAATAATGCTCACTCTTAATACTTTCCTCTTCATTCTAATCCGATTATCTTTTCCTTTACATTTCTTTATGTTTTAGTAAACATGGCTTGTGAGAAAAAAATTATTATTTTACAAACGACAACCACTGAAAAAGGACAATAATCCTAAAATAAATACGAAAAACCATTAAAAAATAAAAAACGACAGTGATATCAATAAATGACAAAACTAAAACAACGTCAACTGTAAGACGTCAACGATGCAAAACGGTTAAAAAAGGGGCCGTAATAATAAAAACAAAGTCAATTCAAGGAGTACACACCATGATAAGTGCTAATAATCTCATAAAACGACATAAACTACAAAAACAATGTTGCCATGAAAACAAAAGCAAGATAAAAAATAGAATAATCTCCCCAAAAAAAAAGTACTAGAATAATCTCAATAGGCAATATCACAAAACCGACATAGACATGAGGGCGATCATAACTGAAAAGTGGCAATAAGCCAATAACCTTAAAATGGCATTCACAGGGGGTGAAAAAAAGAAGAAACAAATAGAAACAAGAAAAACCTATATCGACAACGAAATTCATAAAAACATGTTGAACGAAAAACAACAAGAACATCATAGCAAACAACAGCTACGAACAACAACAATCTTAAAACAACAGGGAAAAAAACAACCGAGAAATTAAAAAAAAAAAACGACAAGACCTTAATGAACCACAAAATAAAAATTAGGTAACGACATTAATAGAGAGTTGCAAATAAGTCGTTTGGCACATAAGTTCACAATTTAATGTTCAAACTATAAAAGTGGTTCAAACTAGTATTTGGTGGAGTAATAATTAATGTTAGTTTAAACTATAAAGGCGATTTCAAAAAGGCCAAAACTTTCAAAATCTAAACTTTATGTCATTAAGTTCACACGATTTGAACCATTTTCTAAAGTAATAACTATTCTCATTCTCGTTTTTCTTTCATAAACTATAGTTTTTTAAATATCAGTTTTCGTTTTAAACTGAATATCATGTTTTATTCTCGTTTAAACCTTTACATCCAAACGCCAGTTTAAAACCACCATTTAAACCATACAGTTTAAAACTTACATTTTAAACCATAAAATTCTAAACCACACATTTCTAAACTTGCGCACTAAATGACCCAAAAAACGTACAAGCGACAACAAATGAAACATGTCAATAATCCTAAAAATGCCGTCAGCCTAGAGAAAAGTTGGAAACATAGAAAACGACAATAATTTAATAAACTAACAAAGACAATAACGTCATAATCGTCATTTGAAAGCCACATCAGTGTAAGAAAGAACATGATCCAAACGACGTCAGAAGAACAAGAACGTCCATTCAAAAACCATTGGAATACTGAAGACAACTTTACGGGAGACGACAATACCATTAAACTACTACAACTGAGATAAGACATAAATACAAAGATCCTAGTCAACGACATCACCTGCATGAAGAAGTAACAGAAATGCAACGAAGGTTGAGGGTTGGTGAACTTCAAGTCATCATGAAGCAGAAGAGGCACGTTAACGACATTGACAATCCTCTCTGGTGCTTTACGTGCCTATCAACGTCGTTTTACTGTAGGTGTTCGAATATTCGACATGTTTTTGTGCCTTTTCTGTGCTAATCTTGAGAAAATTTAATAGGTTGTTTAGTACGTAGATTCAAAACTGTTTAAGTTAATTTAAACAATATAAGGCGCTTTAAATTAGTGTTTGATGGAGTAATGACTAAGACCACTTTAAATCATGGAGGCAATATTAAAATGGTCAAAAGCCTCAAAATCTAAACTGGAATTTAGTGGAGTGATTACTGAGACCAATTTCTTTCATAAACCATAGTTTTTAAAATATTAATTTCCGTTTTAAACTTGATGTAATATTTTATTTTCGTTTGAACCTTTACATTCTAAACGTAAATTCAAAGCCATTGTTTCAACCACACAGTTGAACCACAATTACACACACCATATTTTTTTATTTGAATATTAATTAAATAACACTTCAAGTTTGATCTCTTAGCAAAGAATATTTTTTTTTTTTTAAAAGCAACGAATATTTTATTTATACAATAAATAAGATTTAAAAAATTACATCAATTGGAAAAGGGAAAACAGTGAACGACAGTAAGCATGCGAAACGGCATCAATAGGATAAACGACGAAAATTTTATTAACGACAACAATAAAATAACTAATAATTGCAAAACATATATATATGAGAAAAAGACAGCTTTAGAAGAATATGTGTGCGTGTGTGAAGAGAGAGAGAGAGAGAGAGGGGGAGAGAGAGAGAATAACCCAAAAAGGACAGAAAACATTTGAAAGCGAGAGCTACGGACATACAAAATCTCAGTTAAAACGACAATGATCGTTAATTAAAAACAATAGTGGAAAAAGCTGACAATATAAACAAAAACGACATGAATAAGGAGAAGGTCAGTAACTGTAAACAAACTATACATAGAGCAGGAAGGCAACAACGCTTAGAGCGACCCTCTCCCACACACTCTCTCTGCGTTTCTGCCATCGTCGTTTTGTAACAATTCGTTTTTTGATGGCATTTTTGTATTTGCTGTTCAATTGCCTAAGTCCACATGAAAAGGCCAAATTTCGATCACTTCATAAATCATAGTATAAGGTTTTTTCCCCAACATTTTTGAGGTCAAACACAAAGACGTCAACAACATAAATAACGACATCTAAAAAACGACAGAAACATAAAGAAACGATAAGATTTAACAGCCACATCAGGGAACAATCTCGAGAAAACCAAAAGTGTAAAATAATAATAATAATAATAATAATAATAATCTAACAGTTTCTCTCTATTTTTTTTTTTGAAGGGCTAACAATTTCTTTCTTAGCTTGCTTAAAAACAACAGCAACAATAACAATTTGGGACTTAAGAGGCGTTCCAGAAAGTTTTCAATATATATTTTTTCTTCATAAATTAAGGACTCCGCATTCATCGGAACAAAACTACAAAAGGCACTCCTCGTTGTTGCTTTCCAAGAGACGAGTATTTTGAACCAGTTAGCTACTTTTTGGTATATCTTTTTCTTGGAACTTTCTGTAGCCAATAGTATCCACAAAATCCCGTTAGTATTAGATATCCAAGAAAAAAAATACCTTCTTCACGTTCTCTCTTTCTTTATAGTTTCCCAGCAGCATAAATAACAAAGACGTCAAAAGAAGGAAAGAAAAAAACTGTACACACCTTTATCACGTGGTCTTTTCCTCACAAGTCACCTAACAACACAAAGAGGAAAAACAACAATTTAGAGAGTGTGTGGTGCATAGAATATAAGAGAGGGGATTGGACTAAGTACTTATAACCCAATGTTAGCAATGGGAATTACGTGACATGATATAGGATCAATTTGAAAAATAACATTACTGTGGTGTTGTTTTCAATCTTACCATTTCTAAAAGAAAGTTTCAAGAATAATACTCTTAAATATTATAAAGACATAATTGATCACAAATATTTAGGTTAGAGTTGAGCTTTTTTAGTTAGAAGAAGTGATATGAATCAAAGAAAGAAAAAAATAAATGGTAAAACATAATAGTAATAGTAAAAAAATGGTATATCGCATAATTTACTCTATGGAATAAATTGTCATTTCTATCTTTAGGTAAATTATAGTAAATAGAATTTTTAAAAAACTAATTGTAGTAAATAACAATGTTTTGAAAATGTTTGTAGTGCCACTGCATCTCCCGGTCCTTTTCTTTTAGTGCTTCGACCCGAAACAATAGCTTCTTGCTAGTTCAGTGGATAAGATGGCTGCGCTTCAGCTCACTTAAGGAGTATTCACTCTACAAGAGAAGGTCAGGAGAATGCATTCAAACTAGAACTGCCTGCCACCCAATGTTGATCAGTTGAGATAGAAAAAGCCCTCCATCTTGAATGAGACGGCTGAACTTGAGGTTGAGTGCTAAATGAACAAGTTGTCCTAAAATGGCCCTTGTTAGATGTCGCAGGAAGTGGTGAGAGCTCGGGAAGTGAATTAAATTCTTCCAATTTTGATACAATCAAAAATCCCTTTAACTGTGTTTTTATTTACATTTTTATTTTTATGCAATTTTTTTTTGTTCTAATCATTTATTCATTCCTTATTGTCGTTGCCCTCTGACATGTGCCACTTTCCTAATTAAAAGACAGGAGATATTCTCCCAAAGTTACGTTGTCATTTTGCTGAGTTCCTTCGACATGGTTTTCTCAAGCGCCCTAGTATACTCTACTTGTTCACCTTGTCGGTTTAGGGTATGATCGATTCACTAGGGGGATCACCCTACCAATTCGAAGTTTTTTCCTAGAAGTTTCAACCTTGTTGGAACCTTATACAAGGTGCTGGTCTCGATCTCGCTTGGTGGTGCCCCTCTCGATGATTGTTGACTCAATATTGATTTCCTACTTAAGTTGGTTTTTTATCACCATCCATCGAATCAAGAAATTCATTTGGGGAACCCTTTAGTTTAGAAGATCCTTTCTTTTTTGCATGCTTAACAATTGCAAGCATAATTTTCAAACCTTAATAAAAAGCTAGCTTCAAATGAAGGAGAAATTCCACTGCAAAAGTCTTCAACTTTCCCAATTCTGCACTGATCAGGCCGAAATGCATAGTCCATGGATAGTAGGTGAATATTCTTGTACCACTCCTTGTTGGTCTCAAGGGACGAAGGAGGCTAGGTTAGCCTAAAGATGGGGTAGTACATCCAGTTCACCTAGTTCCACCACTGCAGGGCCCAATCATACTCAGAAGAAAAGTTTGATCCTAGCTTAGGTAGGGATGGCTATATTTCTAGGAGTGAACTCTAGGCAAATATGAAGTGCATGGATACAAGTTATACCTTAGAATGAAAGACAATTTTGAATCCACTTTGTCTACGAACAAGGATGTTATACATAATGCAACTATGAATCTCATGGAGAGTACAATAGGACTCCTTATGAGCATTGTTTCTAATTACTATTATCTAAAAATAATCAAGTTATTAATGACCGGACGAAATTAAGAAATAACCCTTCACATATGAAGCCCTCCTATCCTGCTCTGTAGAGAGTTAAGTCCTTTTCTTCTTCAGCCTCTCTTTAGTTTGGCCTGTCTTCAATTACAAAGGCTCAACAATTCACCGCCAGCCTTTTTTTTAATATGTTATGGTCATCAATCTTCAACTCAACCTCTGATAGGGTGGGGGATAGTTCACAAGCATGATGCAACTTCGTCGCTTTCGTGTACCCATCGGATAGCAGCCCTTTCAGGGGTTCCTTAAGGACCGATTCACTTAGAGCCAAGAATAATGGTTGGCATAGAAGTCTCTCGTGTCCAAAGAAATGTTGCTGCTAGATGTCACGGTTTTTGAGTGCCATGATTCTTTTCTTTGGAACAATCGAGGGCACTGCCTTCCTTCAACTTTCTGAGGTGGGCTTTGTTCTTGGTCGGAATCTCATTTCCTATAGCACTAAGAAGCAACCCCTTACTCACCTCTTAATCCATAAAAAAAAATGCCTAAAAAGCTTTAAAGCAAGCAGCTAGAAGTAGCGCTCTAGCTCTTTACTAATATAATATCAAGTAAAGGTTCTTATCATCTAGCGTAGGTTCTTTCCTTTTGTGAACCTTGCTTCTTTTATGATTTTTGCTACATTTTTTATCAAAGTGATTGATATCAAAGAGAGTCTACTAAGTCTGGTCACTCAACTAATTTAATCCACTCATGGAAGTTACTTAACCATCGAAACATAAAAGAAGATTTCCATCTCTAAGTTTAACTCAGATGTAGCTTGCTTTATAAACAAAATCACCTTTGTTTTGAAGGCCTAGCGAGTTAAGCGAGTTCCTTTTTTTTTTTTTTCCTCAAAGTGGTCCTAAAAAAAAATTAAGATGGAATATGAATGAAGGATTGAAGCATCTGACCGAGCTCTGAATATGAATATCCATATTATATTTTTGTATACTAACTCTTTGGTTGGATTGGGCAGGGACTTCTATAAAGATCATTCCACTCATTCATCATACTTAAAGTCGAAGTCACAGTAGGGGGGCTCGGAAAAATAACAAAAAGGTCAAGGTTTCTCCACTTTTAGGGGCAAGACATTCTAGAGTCCCAAGTGTGAGTCATCAAGAGCCTAGAGTGTCAAGCCGAGCGGAAATGCTAGCGGCGTCAATTGCTTGCAAGCAGTTGCAAATTAAGTTCATCTCATCTAAGGATTAGCTTGCCGACATGTTCACCAAAGCTCTCACTGGCTAACAGTCAGCCCGAAGTTACATCATGGGCAAATTGGGAACTCAGATAATGGTAACTATATACATATAAAATGACAGCAATAGAATATTTTTAAATTTATACCCTTCGCTACTTCATATGTGATTACAGGCCAAATCAAAACAAAATATTTTTTCTTGGTAGGTGTGATTCATTGGATATAGATATAATTTTTTAATTTTTTTGATAGATCTAATTTTTCTATTTTTTTGATTCCTTAAATCCTTAAATTCTTTCAAGATGGATGTCACTTTGTGTTGCGGTGATTATAGGATGTTTAGAAAAGCGGTTGGAATTAAAAATATTGATTTGAGAACCACAACATGCAAAATCATTACATTGTAGCAACTAATTATTTTTTACTGTAGCTGTTAAGAGCTGTACACCGCTTGTTGGTTGGAACCAACTGTTTCAACTGAGATACCAAACAAAGGTTTAGACTTTTACATGTCGAACAACTTAATTATAGCAAGGTGTTTATATATGTGTGTGTTTAACTCTTTCAATCTCTATATAGTTATTGATTCACATATAATCAAGTTAGAACTTAATAACAATTGAAACGTAGGTCCTAAACACTCTACATGTAGGCTTAAGAATATCACATATAGAAGATAATGGATGACATAACGCTATGCAATTGGCGGCATTATTTTTTTTTTTTTTTCTGGCAGAGTTCAACAAGTGCTACCAGTTAGTATTTTGGCGCTACTATGCATATATCGATATATTTACGTGGGTGTGTGTGAGGATCAACATTGATAATTCTCGTATACTCAGAACAACTCCTGCGTTGACACATCTATATCATGAGAAATTTGTTTATTATGCATATTTTTTGTTCAGGTCCAAATTGAAAATGCTCTTCAATTAGATGCGGATATTACTATATGATTGACTGTATAATGTATAAATTGAAAGGAAAGACATGTAAGGGTGCGTTTGGTTGTAAATAGTAATGGAGTAGGATGGAGAGTTTTTTTTATTTATTTTTATTTTTTACGAGGGGATGGAAAGAAAATTGGATGTAGGTGTTGGGTCAGAATTATTTTGCTGATATTATGGAATGAAATGCTAGTTGTGTCTGTTATTACATATGAAAATGCGATCCCTTCACTTCATATATATTACTTTATACACATACATAAGCGATATACGAAAGAAATACAATATTATTGAAATACTAAACCACTATCGCTACAAAATAGCCCCTCTAAAAATAAAACTTGAAAATAAGATAACAATGCCAATATACAAAAACTACATCGTAGAAAAAAAATGGAAATGCGACAGTAACATGTAAAAATGACAGAAAATAACTAATAAGAAAAAAGTGACTGGAACAAAATGATTTTACTTGAGGAGGAGGCGTGCAGGACAATAGGATAAAACGACAAAGGCACTATGATCGTAATTATGGCAAAAACGGCGTCAATAGGGGAAGTTGACAACATGTCAACTTGGACTTACAAATCTAACTGGCTCCAATGTATGATTCGATCTACCGACAAAAAGAATAAAATGAGTGACTCCGGAATTTGCACCTACCGAACTTGAGAGAGTTTGGTCATGTTTTCTTCCTAATTTCTGTCCCCGGCGCGGCAAGCCCCAACGGGATGGAGCCAGAAAAATTAATCAAAAAGGACAAAAGTATGATTAAGTTAAAGAGATAAGAGGCGAAATATTATTTCCAAAAGTAAAATACAAAAGAGCAGAAAGCAATTTTAAGAAAGTTAATACAATTTTTATAAAATTTCATATATAAAATTAGAAAAAAAAATTTCAAAGCGGCGCCTAGCCCCTAGTCCGTGCGTTGCCTCGCCTATGGCCCCACCGAAGTCTCGAGAGTACCATTTAACGATTGATGCAATCTCGTCCACTTTGCAATTTCGAAAGAGAGAAACGAGGGAGAGAGCGGATGGGAGGGCAAGGTCGGTAAGCAATAGCCATTCATAAAACAACGCCATTTCGATAACGACATACTCAGATTAGCTGAAAGTGTAGCTCGTCGGCTGATGAGAATATCTGAACTTCAACTCCAAGAATATGGGACCTATTATAGTTACTTACATTATTCTTTTATCATTGTATTTTTTTAAAATTGCAATATAAGAATCTCTAGCTTCTCTTTTGACTTTTCTTTTTCTTTATTTTGCATTGTATAATCTTATTGGACCACCATTAATTAATGTTTTAACGTTTAAGTTAGTTTTTGGAACACCAATACATATTAGAAAAATGTTTTTGCTTGAACGTTCCTCTCATCGAGCGACGGAACTAGGATTTATTAATAAGGAGTAAAATTTCTTTTCGTTTTATTTATTAAGATTATATTAATATCTATGGACTTAATAAAATTGACTATTTTATTTTTTAAAATCTAAATGGTTGGCCTAATAAAATGTAGAGAACCGTTGATTGATTTAAGAGAGATCAAGTTTAATTTATACAGCCAAATCTAATTTATATATATATCTACTATATTAAAAGTAAAAACATTATGGGGTGTTTGGAAGGATGGTGAGAACCACTTTTATTGTAGCATGTGAGAGCTTTATATTGTAGTAATTTTTTTTATTATTACTGTAGCATGTGAGAGCTTTACACTATTCATAACTGAGTTTGTGGTGGAAACCACCCAACCAAAAAGAGGGTATATTAAAAAAAAAAGCTAGCCCTTGTCTCCGTCGTTGCTTTGCCCAAAGGAGTTAATAAAAATCCCTTAAGGAATTAAAAAAAAAAAAAAAAAACTTCTAGTTCTTAACTTATCTTTCTAATATTCAATTGTGTTTCCCGATTTCACTCATTATCCCTTTCTTCCCCTTTTTTAACTTGTTCCCAATTGGTATCACATTTGTCCTAAAAATGGAATCATTTTTGCCCCTGCTATAAGCTCTCTATACCATGCGTACGGAAACCAAAAGATAACCATTCCAAACCGTCTGTTGCTCAAACTTGTTTCCTTTTTCACAAGAACATGGGAAAGATCAATTTCTAGCAAAGCAATAATAACATGGAAACCCCTTTTGAATTTATTTAGAAAACACATAAGAAAACAAACAACAAAGTTGAAGCTTTTTTAAACCCTTGCCTGTCAAGCATGGGATATTTAGAGTGTGTTTAGAAAGATAGTTAGAACCATACATAGGGTGTTTGGCTCTTGACTAAAACTAATTAGTTTTAATCAATAAATAATGTAAAGCTCTCAGCTATAGTAAAAAGCAAAAAGTTACTATAGTGTAAAGCTTTTACATGCTATAGTGTTTTTAATCAAAATTGGTTCTAACCACACTTCTTAAAGACCCTTATAGTTGAAACCAAAATACTATAGCATGTGAGAGCTTTACATTGTAACATACTTTTGTTTTACATTATAGTATATAAAAGTTTTATACTGCAGTAGTTGAAACTAATAAGTTATAATAATATTACCAAACAAAGCTTTTAAAAACAACCATTCATTGAAAAAAAAGTGTAAAAAACTATAGATAGCAAAAGAAGGGCTAAGATCTAATGTGTGAAGGCCTATTTATAATCTGTTTCATAACTTACGAACATTACGGCCCCGTTTGTTTTTGTTCTCAGAATTTTTAAAAATGTTTTTATATATTTTTCGAGACAAAAATTTTAAAAACTCTGTCAGCACAATTCTCAAAAAATTCTCATTTTCTAAAACAAAAATATTTTTACCTATTTTAAAAATAATACTAAACAACCCCTACATACTTGAATCAGATATCTCCAGGAAGCCAACAAAGAACCCTAGCATTTTTAGGGTTTACGTGAGGTTTGAAGTTCATTTCTCTAGAATTTCCTAAAAAAGAAAAATAATAATATGAAGTTTCACGTAACAGTGCCTGCATTGTAGACCGTCGAACATAGCCTATCGTCTAATGGAATTCGAAAGAAACGCTATTGTTTCGTTCCTTTTTTCCCATTCAGATCTTATCCACATGGACCACATCCAAATACATCATAAAACTTTTTTTCATTTTGATTTTTTTGGTAACAAAACAAAATCCACCAAATATTTTGATTTAAAAAGAAAAAAATGATAGCCTTTTGGTATTATTTTCAAAATGGTTTTGTTTTGAGTAAAACTTTAAAAACAAAAACATTTTGAGAAATGTGTATGTTTGGTTAAATTTTTAGTATTTTTCTAAAACCATTGACGGCCCTAACCGCACCCTCTCTCTCTTTTTGTGCATGTATCTCTTGGTTTGGAGAAGCACGACAAAGGGGACGGTGTGGGTCGCCTTGGTCCCTAGGATAATGTGGGCCGAGGATGGCTTGCAACGTTGTGGGTCACCTTTGGGGTTGTTGGGATGGTGTGAGTCGGGGATTGCTTAAGACGATGTAGGTTGCTTTTAAGGACATGCGGCAAGGGGTGATAGTAGGGATGGTGGTAAATCAGGTAGCACTGATTGTGGGTCTAAGAGAGAACAGGGGAGTGGGAGAAAGTACGAAAAAATGAGAACGAAAACAAAGTTTTCTTTTTTTAGTTTTAGCATTTTTGGATGCTTTTAAATTTATTTTTGTTTTATTTTGGACTAAAATTTTAACCAAACACAGTTTTCATTTTACCCCTAACCCTCTATTTGGCACAGTGATAGGAACCACTGTTCTTGCCACAAACTCAGTTATAAATAGTATAAAGCTCTCATATACTATAGTAACAATAAAATATTACTATAGTGTAAAGCTCTCACATGCTACAGTAAAAATGATTCTAATCAACGGTTCCTACCACCTTACAAACACCACTAAAAGACCCATTTTCATTTTTTTGTACTACAGGTTTGGGAATGGGAAAAACGCTTTTAAAAAAAGGAACCAGTTTTCTCCCCGCCAAAAATATCTGATACGGTGCAGCATAGAGCACGCATCCATAGGCTCCCTCGGATTATATATTATATATTATATTAAATTTATATAAAAACATATCATCCAATGCATCAAATGCTTTGTTTAGAAAGGAAGTTAAAAAAATAGTTAAGTTTCAATTTAAGTTCTAACTGATTTTCTACACAACCCGTAACACTTTCCACGTTTCCCAGTGGATTTGTTCGTTGCGTGGTTAGTTTTCTTTTCCTTCCCTTTCCCTTTCTTTCCTTCCTTTTTTTGTCTTCTTTTTCTCTTTCGTATCTTCGTCCTCCAAGTGTTCCGAAGAGATGCCTGAGCCATGGTCGCCTCGACCACCGCCTCACTTCACTCTCCATTCACGCGCTGCTCGTTAGCCTCTTCTTCGTCTCAGCAAGCTTTTCCCTCCTCGGTCCTCTTCTTCGCCAAGCCTCGGTCTCTCTTTCAGTTTCGGCGAGAACGCTGGTTCTTGCCCCTGAGCGTCGTCGGCGGCGGTGGCGGGAGGGAGCGACGGTGCGCTCTGTTAGGGTTTTATCGCGGCAGCTGGTTGGCGAGGGACTCCGAGAGAGGGTTGCATTGCGGTTGGTCTGGATTCGTGAGGAGGCGCAGAGATTTTGACGGCGAAGCGGATTTTGCGCTGGAGGCGGAGATTCTGGAGTTCATGAAGAGTTCTGAGAAGCCTCAGGCGTTTCCGACCAGGAAAGAGCTCGTCGATGCCGGCAGGATGGATTTGGCTGAGGCTATTGTGAAGCAAGGCGGTTGGCTGACGATGGGATGGGACTTGGAAGAAGAAGGAGGAGGAGGAGGAGGTGGTGGAGGTGAAGAAGATCAAGATTTGGATTTAGGTTCGGTGACAGCCGTTGGATATAATGATCTTCAGAAGAACATTGGTTGGACTGGCAAAGAAGAAGAAAAAGAAGCGGTTTCTTCCTGTCTGTACGATTATTCTAGCTCGGCCTCATCGTCTGGTGGATCATTGTGAGGGTTTCTATTATGGTCAAAGTCTTGAATAAATCTGTTCTTGTAGTTTCATTGGTAAATTAGCTTCGTTAATTTGTTTTTTGGATAAAAGAAAAAAGAAGATGATAAATCTTGATGTTACTATACGACTGTTTAGAACAGTTTTCGATTGCTAGACTTATCAGAGAGATTAGGTTAATCGTACATTGAATGAAGAAACGGAAATTAACTAGTATTTACACTTTTTTGTGTAGAGAAATGACAAACACGAGTGCAGAGCATGAGACTGGAATCGAAGGTATATTGAGTCGGTTGGAGAAAGAAAGAAGTTTCACTTTTGGACTCGGTGTGGCAGAAAATGAAGACCGTACTTTATCCGCGAGCAACAACGGGAAAGCCAAGAGGCATTTCGAATCCTCATCGGATTTGGTATGTTGGCATATTGATGTTAATACGACAAAGATTCAATCAGAAAAGGAGAAAATAGGGAAAAATATTCTCTTTCCTCGTTATTAAATTTTTGGAGTTTCATACATAAACTCATAACAGTGCTACCAAGTTATTTTGTAGTGTCTTTAAGAGCTGAATTGGTTTTGCATGGACAATTAAAAAATTTAATCGAACGTGCTCTACATCATCGGCATTTGGCCGTTATACATTGTAGTTACAAGATGGACTTCTGAAATTTGTTGTTGTTTTAAGTTTTCTTTATTTTTTGCATGCAGAAATTTTAAAACATAAGATGTTGTGCTTTTACATTGTAAAGACAGTTGGTGGCTTTTTTGGAAGTAGCGGGTCTTCTTCATTGAGCTCCAAGAAAGCAATATTTGACGAGTCAGGGGATCGGTTTAATCAGAACAAGTCTTTCTCTGATGTCGATGGTTTAAGAAGCTCGCATGAGCCAGAAACATGGAGAGCTTGGAGCATTCGACGTGCAGGATTTTCAGATTTTGATCCTGATGGTGAGTTTATCTACGTGTTTCTCCTCTGGAAGCTCCATGGTTAAACTGCCTGGTTTAAATTGCCTTTACTTGCCGATGCAGTCATTGAAGTCTCATCTGGCAAAACTATCAAGGTCGAGTCGGTGGACATTCCTGAAGATGAAAAACTGAGAGCAAGCGATAGTGATCGTCTTGAAAGGAAGGAATCAGGTTATGAATTGATTGATCTCAATCAACGACGCGGTCGCCTTCAGCACCTGGAGTTAGAGCTCTCATCCGCACTCCAAGCTGTGAGATCAAATGCTGATGTGAATGCCTCCGAGAAGGAGGTGACTGGATCTTTGTCCCTTGTGTGTATAGTTTGTGCAACTACTTTGACCTCATTGAACTAATGTAATGATCTTGTAGTCTTTCAGAACATCGGAAACATTTTTTTTCAAAGGCAACCTTTCTTTTTCAGATCTTGGTCATTTGCTGATCCCTTGTTGTTTTTCCTTGTGTTTTAAAATCATGAAAACTCTTCTAATGACTTGCAGAAGCTATCTGATGCTTGTGAGTTTCAGGAAAATGAGATTATGAATGCCCATGATAAATTGCGGTCAACAAGTGCAAAGCTGGCTGTTTTAGAAGGAAAGACGGCACTGGCAATAATGTATGCCCTTTTTTTTTTTTGGAATTTAGCAGAATATGAATCTTAACTTGCTTTATCACTGGTTATTTGCATTTTATTTGCTCTAAAACAGTGATGCACAAAAGATCATGGAAGATAAACGGAAGAGGCTTGGCGATGCTCTTAGAGCTTTATGGCTTCTTCGTCCTGCTTGCATAATTTGGCCTAATTCAGCCTCAGAAGTGCTTTTAGCAGGATCATTTGATGGTTGGGCAGCCCAGGTATTAACATCATCTTGAACTGTTAAGTTAATATAGTTAATCATGTTTCTACATTTATTTATATGTTCAATGGCAACAGCTGATGGTAGTCTACACAAACGCTTTGCGGCTCATCGGCAGTTGCCAGTAATATCTCTGATTTTTGAAAACGTTTGGAAGATAAAATACTTGTACCGAGGCTTACATCTCTTAGTTGAGCCTTCATTCTCGTGGTTACTGATGGAGTGCTTTTTTGCGGTTATGTGTCAACAGTAGTAGGAATCGTTCTTTTTTGGGTCTCATTAACTTTCTCGTAGTGCTCTGTACTCTCTTTTGATGTATGGTTAGTGAGACTGTAGGGGGACAAAAACCTACGAGGAAATGCTTTAAGATTGTTGAAAGAAAAGTGAAAAAAAGAAAATAGGAGAACTAGTAGTGCCAGACACAATGTTAGTGGGTTGCATTGAAAGTCGAGTAATTTCTAGGCCTCTACCGGACGAATTCACAATTAACTCAAATTGAGTACTTCTTTCTGACCTAGAGAAGAGAACTGCTTGGTTCATTATCCGTGAATGTCACGTAGTTATATCCTTTATAGTTATGAGGGTTACCTCGATACTTTCGTTGAAAAGAATATCTTCGCTCGTTGAGAATAGAATGCTTGTGATCCCATATAGTTGGTGACTTACTTTACTTTGTTGCAGAGAAAGATGGAAAAATCAAACACAGGGTTCTTTTCTTTGTGGCTGCAATTATATCCGGGCAGATATGAGGTGGGTTATCAACTCTTCTGCGTTATTTTCTTTAAAACACACTCTCAGTATTATTTGGTCACCGTTAGTCACTGGACCACTTAAATTTATTGAGAATCCCATCAATTTAAGTGCAAAATTTGACAGATCAAATTCATTGTCGACGGCGAATGGAAAATAGACCCCCTGCGACCAATTGTTATGACCAACGGCCGCCAAAATAATCTACTCATTATCAAACAAAGGCGGAGCGGGAACACAAGCACAATTGCAGATTCTTTCAATTTTTTAGCAGGTAGGGTAGATTGCAGATTATAATCCCAATTATTCTTTCAAGTCTGACGAGCAGCCACCTTGACAATCGCAGCTCCTGCCATGTCTAGTAAGCTTCTAAAAAAAATAAAAAATAAAAATGTATTATTGTTTGGTCTGACACAAGGTTAGCCTCTTGTAATTGTAACTATTAGATAATTCATTGGGGCATTGGAATAAATCTTGTAGCCTGATCTGAGATTCTTGTGAGGATTTGATTTGTATACTGATCATGCTTTGAGTTGGTATAGCACGTGTATCCATTACCAGTAAAGCCAAATTCTCAGAGAATATATTGATTGTTGTTTTTTGCATTAATTTTTAGGGCCCAACTGTTTTAGGCTTATACAAAGAAGAATCAGTTGCATTTAGGCGATCCAATATTTTGTTATCAGTCAACTTTAAAAACTGATATAAAAAAGATTTAAAAAAAAAGAAAAGAAAAAAGAGCAGCGAATATTCATCTGAGGCTTGGATACCGACGCTCAAATACGAGTCTACAACAACCACAAAACTGCCTGGATTAGGTACTTAATAGTAAAATAAACGCACAAGAAAATTCTAGATCAAAAAAAGAAAAAAAAAGAAAAAAAAAGGGGAACCTTGATACTAACAAGATGCACAAGAAGAGTGAGTTGATCCCATAATGAATCTGAATGAAACTCGTCTGCTCAAAAAAAAAAAAAAAAATCACATCTCAATGTTCCACGTACTCTCGGCACTTAACTTGGGAACCTTCAACCCTTCTGCCAAATTTATTGTTGCTGATATCTGGGAGGCAAGAAACAAAACAACCAATCAAAGATTTAAGATCAAGAACACCGCAAATTTTCTCCATTTGACATTGTTTAAGAACTGTTGATAGAACGCAAAATGAACTCCCTTTTGTTTAATAAGAAATGGGACTTTATAATAATAAAAAAAATCATAAGATAACACAAAATAACATGATAGCCAACATTAATGAACTAGAACAATTTGACCAAAATAAGTAAAATATCAGAACCTTATCCATATGTTTTTAAAAATTCAGAGGGGCATTCACTCAAACAGCCAAAACACACTCATCATCACATTTTACCTTAAATCTCCCATCCCTGCTGGTCCCTTGCGAGAGCAATTCCAGCCCAAGAACCTTGCTCGACGTCCGATAGAAAGCCCTGACCACATCGCCGTCGAAGATCCTCTGGGAAACGGAAACGTCCCAAGTATTCCTCGCGACGTCGTAGCAGGGCTCGAACGTCCTCACGCCTCCCTGGACGTAGCTGTACTTGAGCTTGCAATCTCCAGAGCCGAAGACATAGCTCCCCCACACCTTGTTCGCCGGGTCCAGAGCAAGGCTCGCGTCCACCGCTGTCAGGTTCGACCGCCTCGCGTGCGTGTAGGTCAGACTGAGCTGCTTGTCCAACACGTTCACGCTGTTCATGAACTGGAACCGAACGTCCTGCGCCAGAAAAAAGGAAGAAGAAGAAGGAGAAGGCGTGAATTTACAACCTAATTTGGAGAATTTGGGGGAGAAAGAGGGAGGAGGAGGAGGGAGGGGGTTACTCTGGTGGGGACGTCGAAGTCGACGAGGAAGGAGCCGGGCTTCTCGAGGGAGAGGGAGAGGGAGAGGTCGGAGATGGAGCTGGGGCCGACGACAACGGAGGAAGTGGTGGTGGAGGCGCGGAGCTTGAGGTCTCCGGCGGGGATGGCGAGGGTGCCGACGACGCCGTCCTTGTCGGGGGAGTTGGAGCCTCCGGTAAATGAGATGGCGGCGTTCATTTCGCCGACGCTCAGATAAAGGTCGTAGAAAGAAGAACGAAAGGAAAGAGAACTTTTCTTTTCGGATGTTTGCTAAACCTGTGTGCGACCGTGTGAGTGAGCACGAGGTGGGTGTGGTGGTGTCAGGTCACTGGTGTGGCCTGTTGTCGGGGGAAAAGCTGCTACCTGTAACGCCTAAAAGGTTCAACCACGTCGTATATTTGCTGTCGCATTTGTTATAGACGTTGTCTTGTCCGACATACGACACGCTACAGAATAGATGTCAGGTTAAGTCTAGCGCAGTGTTACAAAGCTTTGTTAAAAAAAATGTAACAAAATCGATTAAAACGACAGTTTTTCAAGGTGTAACAGGATAGGTGACACATTAATCAAGCGCTTTAATTAAGTGTCTAAGAAGATAATTGAAACTAAAAATATTAATTTAAAAATTATAATTTATGAAAATTTTATATTATTATAACCTCTTATTTTTTAGTTTTTTAGTTGTTAAAAGTTTCAGAGTATTTGTTGGTTAGAGCGAACGAAAACAAACCATAATAATTTCTCAATTTTCACTGTAAAGTCCTTTTCCCTTTAGGCCATACATATACACATGCCGTTGATGCATTAAGGAATTATGTCGTTTAGTAAAAAAAACGACAGGAGGTTTGCAATCATGATTTCTTTTTAATTTTAATTCGGAAAACGTGATCTCATTTGTGTTTGAGTCTGACATCTGCTGTTTTCTGTCGTTTGTATATTAGAAACGACAAGTAATGTTGCAGTTTGAACATGCTGCCTTTTAATCCGAACAAATGACATACGTTAATAACTTAATATCAATTTTTTGTTGAACAATAGAAAGGAAATTTATTGGGAAGAACTTTGTGTCGTTTATGGGAGGACGAATCTTTTTCACATCATTAGAAACTGGAGCACTCTTGTTGAGAAAGAAGTTTCTGAATAGAATGGAAAGCCATATTCAGTTTTTAAGAGTCATAACGATACGCTGTGCATATGCTAACATCCTCAGAATAAAATCCAACTTAAGAAAGTGATTGTATAATATATGCTTCTTAGTTTCACTCATCCAATTCCTTTCATTCTCATACAAAAGCAACCTTTGTATGTAAAAAGAAATTCAACTTGTTCGCTCGACGGTTGTTCTAACCAACTATTAAGTTAGAAATAGTCTAAAATTCTTACATGTTACAGTACAAAGAAAAAAAGTTACCACAGTGTAAAACTCTCATATACTACAATGTTTACAATTCTAATCATCATAGTAAACACCTTAACTGGAGAAAAGAATTACCAAAGGGATGTATTTTCAAACGTTAGATGAAGAGGCCTTAGCTATAGCAGCCAGAATGCCAAAACTGAAACACCTTGATGTCGCCAATGTGCATATTAGTACTGATGGTATTGGCATATTAGTATTGACAGTGTACTCAAGATTCTCTCCAATCGCCCTGATCGAGTATTTCAACATTAGAGGGTGTTTGAGTGTGGAACTTGATGAACAGTTGGTCAAGAAACGATCGTCTTACGATTCTGGGCCCGCTAGGAGATGGAATTTTTGATTATTTGTCTGATTCTTCTTGCTCCTTGGACCGACGACTTCTTAGACGAAATTTCTGATGATGACTTTGAGACATACGAGTCACGCCAATGGTGCTTTTCGTGGCCCGTGTCTCCTTGAAAATAATTTGATGAGTTAAGACCTTTGCTTTATGTTAGTCAAGGCCCCTGTTTAACGTGTTTCGCCTTCACCTTTGTGAACTGTTTGGCCTTTCTGATAACTTTGTCATGCTTGCTCTGTTATCTCCATTGTTTTTGTTTGTCGTTTAACAATTGTAGTATTGTTTTTGTTTTGGCCTTTTGAGTTAAGACATGCGTATTTATTTTATTGAATTTCTATCGAGGACTTGAGTGTGAAATTTGAGTTAAGACATGCGTATTTATTTTATTGAATTTCTATCGAGGACTTGAGTGTGAAATCATAAGGTTTATTTTTTCAACTTAAGAGTTTGGTAGAAGTAGAACTATGTAATAAAAAACCAAAATTTTGAAAATAGAAGATTTAAGTTTATTAGAACTAAAGTTTTAAAAGAAGCAAACTAAAAAGTTTATCAGCTATGTAATAAGAAGTAATTCTAAAAATTAAACATAAAATTCCACTCATAATGTAGATGATAATTTTCTTTACTTTCAGCATTCTTCTTCTAATTAGGAAGTGTAAGATATGTCCTGCTTAAAAATATTCACAGCGTAAATAAGATCACACCTATAAAGATGGTTAATCATGTCCAGGATAGAACAATTGAAGTTCTTAGGGTAATTGTAAAACCACTACCACAATAAACCTCTATTTTGGCAGCTTCATTTGGAACTTCCTGGCCAAAATTTACCGTTTGAGGGGTGGTTTGATCACATGTATCTCCTAAGCCAAGCTGACCATGTTCACCCCAACCCCATGTCATAACAAGTCCGTTCTCTGCCATCACGACACCAAAACGGTACCAGATAAGAAAACAGCAAAACATATATCCAATTAAGGACTCATATCACCTTGCGTATCTAACCAACCGCATCATGCCATATCATTTATAAAATTTGAAATGATTTTTAACTGAATTTTAAAACGGAGAAACTAAAAATTGGACAGGTGACATGAATTCACCAACTGCTATAGTAATGATGATGAATAACATGCCTGTTACAAGAGCAGAGTGTTCAGCTCCAGCAGCAATATGCGCAATTTTTTGCCCTTCTAGACCGCGTACTTCTTCTAGAACGACTTCCTTTGAATCTGACATTGGAAGGTAAACACAGTTCGAGTAAGATGACCGTTGGAATTTAACCATCCCTATTATCAAGCTTTGGTTGTCTGCCTCTTGAAACTTAATTACAACAAATTAACTTGAAAATTTTACCAGCAATAATGGAACAAAGTTGTATCACTTTAAGGAATATCAATAAAAATGTTGAAATGAACCTCTGATTAGATTTATTTAGTTACCTTGTAGGTGCTTTGCTGAACTTATTTTATCTAAATTACTGAGAACTCCGTGGTGGTTGCCACCAAGCATCAATGCTTCTCCATTACCTGCATATCTCACCTGGAACATCAAGGGAGAGGAAAACAAGAAGAAACAATTATGGTCAGGAACATACTTAACGAATTTACTAACCGGTTAATAGAAGAGCATGATTCCATCCAAGAGCAGCTTTGGTAAAGCGAATCGAAGTAGACAAATGCGTAGGACAGCAAGCATCTGAATTTCCGGGAAACCCTCTTCCCCAAGTGTAAAGATGACCATCAGCTGATAAGATAGGCACGATACAAAAGCAGCAATAAATAAAAGATTATTAAAGAAAGAGAATAACATGTAGAAATACGAAATGCCAAATGGTCTCAAAGCATTACTTTCTACATGCTTCAGCGTTTACGATAAATACATTCTATCATAGCCCGTGGGAATTTTTTTTTCCGCTAATTCAAAGTTTTAGATGGGAAGTAAAGCTATGTTTTAGGCCAAAAAACTGTAGGTTGAGTTTATTGCCAGATTAATACACAGAATTTGAAAGACCCACCAGATAACGCTGCACTATGATCACCATTTGCAGCTATGCTTTCAATTTTGACGCCTTCCAATCCGCAAGTAACTTCAGGAAGATTAACTTTATTGATCTTATCCTTTGAGATACCCAATTGACCACGTTTCCCAGATCCAAATGCGCAAACTTGATCTCCGGAGTGACCTGCATCAGATTGATTTTAGACGTCTAAGTAAGAGATGAACAGAATGATCAAAGATTATGATTGTCCAATATCCATAGAAAGAGAAATCAAGTGTCCTAATTATTTAAACTGAGACTTATAAATTATTTTCCACACATCCCCTGCCTTTGAAAATTTTCATGTTTTCACTCAAAAATTCTTGACTGGTTCTGTTTGACCAAAAAAAAAAAAAAAAGAGTTTCAATTTCAGTATTTGGTAGGCAAAAATACCACACTCAGAAGAGATTTTTTTTATCCTCTGCATTTTTCATCAACCAAACCAATTACAGGGGTTTAAGCATATTAGACGATCTATGGCTCTGCATTTAGAACTAAAAAGATAAAAATTTGCAGTTACCTTTTGATAAGACAAGCGAATGGCGCATACCACACGCTATCTTTTCAACATGGTTGTCAACAAAGTAGGAAACTTTAACAGGAGAACAATGTGACTTGTAATCACCATGTCCAAGCTGACCAAAAGAACCATCACCACAGGTAAAAAGAGACCCCGAATCTGAAAAACGTATGAAAAATAAAATATAATAAAAATTATGCAAATTGAATGAGGCCCAAATACTAGCGGCAACCATATCACAAAACTAAAATCCACCCAATATTATGAATTTGTAACTGTATAGTAAAACCAAGGCAATACTACAAGTGGGCAAATCCTAAAAGTTGATTTTGATTTGGTAAACACACAAGAAAAAGCTCTAAAACTACTAAATTTTAGACTAAGATAGAAGCAAAAGGTGGGCAAAAGGCGATGAACCTGAAACAAAGCCAGAGTGGTTCCAACCAGCAGAGACGTGAGTTATAAAGTGTGATTCCAAAGGCATCACAAGCTTTGGTATTGGGCTATTCTCCGTATCTCCATGGCCAAGCTGGCCAGATGCGCCTCTTCCCCAACTCAGCACTCTCCCACCTGCAATAGCAAAAGCCATAAGCTTTCTGAAAGAAAAAAAATAACAAAGATATTAAGGTTAAAATATTAGAGAGAGAGATGGAACGGTGGGGCGGTGGCGAGACCGGAGGTCAAAGCGAGAACATGAGCGCCGCCGCAGGAGAGGAAAAAGAGAGAGGTGGGTGAGGGGGAGGAGAGAGAAGGGAGACGTAGTAGTTGAGGGGAGTGCTCGTCCTGGAGCTGGCCCGTCCCAAGTTGCCCGTCTGTCCCTGCCCCCCAACTCCATATTTTTTGATCTTCTTTCTCTTCTTCTTCTTCTTCTTCTTTGCGTTTTAACTTGCGTTCCTCGTCATTCCTTTCCATCGTCAATAACTCTATAGTCAAGACTTTTAGTTCGGGACTTCCGAGTCGTTCCAAACTACCCCACTTCACGCTTGTGCTTAAAAAGTTTTATAAATAGTCAGTCACTACCCCTACTTTCACGGGGAATCCTTGTTTACAGCTTCAACTTTTTTTTTTTTTGCATTAATACGCTTGAATTTTTTATGGCAATTTATGTATTTAATTTTACCAAATAGTAACGTCCAATTCTGATAGTTGTTGGAGATTAAAATTTTGATTGAACTCTTATAATTTTTAGCAAATATGTGGCATGTTCATCTTGTTTTAATTTAAATGTTGTAAACTGTTGAAAAGGCAACTCTAATATGATTAGTTAGTTTAACAAATTTATTGTTGCTGCTACTCGTCGTTTTTATTAGTGAGGTGTGTCGTTTTATTTAGTAGGTGTGCACAATAAGTGCTGGTGCATATTGTCTAAGTTGTTGTAATATATATATTTGGAAAACAGAGAAATAAGAACAAAACAAAGGAAAAATTAGGGAGGCTCATCAATAATCTAGTAAAAAGAGAGAGTACTAAAGAGCAAGAAAAAAAAAAGAGTGAGAAAGAGAGGAAACTTCTCTGGGTTTCTTGTTGTATTTTTCTCTGGGATTCTAACTAGATAGGGAGGTGAGTGAGAGAAAAATGATTGAGTGTGTAATCTTTGATTTGAAAACAATAAGAAGCAGATCGAATTCCCAAGGGGAGTTCGCGAGGACGTAGGCACAAATTGGCCGAACCTCGATAAAATTTCTGTGTGTGATCTTCGTTTCATACTGTCTAATTTTGCAATTCCAACAGTGGCATCAGAGCTAGGCTTTAGGGCTTGTGGTATCTACTCAGTTCGGAAGGGATTAGACTTCAAGAAGTTCTGGAAGACACGGGAGGCCAAGATTTGGGTGTGGGTTCAAAGAATCTTCAAGATTCTGAAGATCTTCCACTTAGATCACATTTACCCGATGAAGAACAAGATTTAAAGGCTGGAAAGGAAGAGGTTATTGATTCAATATACCCAGCTATGAGCAATATGAAGGTGGAAATTGAGAAGTTCGACGAGTCTGGGGATTTTCGCATATGGAGGAGGAAAGCGAAAGGGCTTCTTGCCCAACAGAAGGTGCTTCAGGCATTGGAAGATCCAGTACGATTCCCATAAGGTTTCACCGAAGACCAAAAGCAAGAATTACTTGAAACGGCAATAGGTACAATAATTTTTCATCTTATGAATTCAATCATACGGCCTGTAGATAAGGAAGATACCCCTACAAAGATTTGGAATAAACTTGATGAATTATTCCAAAAGAAATTGTTGAGAAACAAGATTTTTCTTAAAGAAAGATTGTTTGGTTTTACAATGAGCACTGAGAAAAACCTAGACTAGAATCTTGGTGAATTCTTGAGGATAAATATTGAATTAGCCAACTCAGGGGAAAATGAGGCATTGAGTGATGAAAATCAAGTTGTTATACTCCTGAATTCTCTGCCTGAGTCGTACAAGGAAGTTAAAACTGCTATTAAATATGGCAGAATATCCATCACCCTGGAAGAAGTCTTGTCAGCCTTAAGGTCTAGAAACCTAGAGCTCAAATAAGAAAAACCGTCATCCTCTACAAGTGGTGAGAATTATCTTGCAAGAGGAAGGAGCTTGCAGAGAAACTGGTTTCAACGAAGTAAGAGAATCAACAAGGCAAGAGGGAGGTCTAGTTCCAAAAGGCTAAATGGGTCTAAGAAATGTTATCACTGTGGCAAAATTGGCCACATTAAGAAGGAGTACTATGCCTGGATTAGGAAGAAAAAGGAGAAAAATGGGGTAAATAATGAAGAACAAGATTCTACAAACTTTGGGGATGGTTATGATAGTGGAGAGGTCCTCGCTATGTCAACCGATGCAAGAGAATATGACTGGGTTCTTGACTCTGGGTGTACTTATCATATGACCTATAATAGAAGTTGGCTCTCAAATTTTAGGCAGGTAGATGGAGGCAAGGTAATGATGGGGGACAGCCATACATGTCAAGTACAAGGAATTGGCATTGTTACCTTCAACATGTTTGATAAATCTGTGAGACGTTTGAATGAAGTTAGACTAGTTCCAAGCCTTACCAGGAATCTTATCTCACTTGGCATGTTAGATGACGTAGGCTACACCATTAAAACAGGAGAAGGAAAAATGAAAATCTGTAAAGGGTCTTTAACATTGTGTGTTGGGGAAGCAGCATAAGCTCAAGTTCAAGGCAGGGAAGCATGAATCAAATCTATTATGGAGTACATTCATTCAGACTTATGGGGTCCAAAGAAAACACCAACACATAAAGGTAACACTTATTTTTTGTCTATTGTTGATGATTTTTCTAGGAAGGTATGGGTTTATTTGCTTAAAAATAAAAATGATGCATTTAGTAAATTTAGGCAGTGAAAAACCTTAATGGAAAATCTAACTGATAGGAAAGTTAAAACATTGAGAACTGATAATGGTCTAGAATTTTGTAATGAGGTCATTGATAATTTTTGTAAAGAACAAGGGATTCAAAGGCATATGACTGTCAAAAAAACTCCACAACAAAATAGAGTGGCTGAACATATGAATAGAACCCTAATGGATAAGTCTAGATGCATGCTTTTTAGTTCTGGCTTGCCAAAGAGTTTTTGGGAAGAATCTGTTATGACTGCTGCCTATCTAGTAAACAGATATCTATCTAGTGCCATAGAGTTTAAAACCCTAGAGGAAAAGTGGACAAGAAAACCACCTGATTTAACAAACTTGAGGCCATTTGGATGTGTAGCATATGCACATTAATTTGAGGGTAAATTGGAACCTAGCTCTATTAGATGCATATTCTTAGGATATCCTCAAGGTGTTAAGGGATATAGGTTATGGGTTAGAGAGTCTAGAGGTTTTAAAACAATAATAAGTAGAGATGTAATATTTAATGAGAATGATTTTCCTTTATTACAAAGAACTAACTCTCTTGCAGGAAAGGAAAGTACTATTACTAACCCTGCAGGTACAATTGAAAACCAAGTCAACCTTGATGAAATTGAGCACCAAGACAATGATAAAGATGACATGGTTGAGGTGGAGCCAAATCAACCTCTACAAAATCCTACCCCACATGAATTAGGTGGAGTTGATGATATTTGTGAGCCTAATTCTTAGGTTTACCAAGGAACTAATGGAGAGACACTTGAAGAAATACAGCAACCTGTTCAAAATCAAACAACAAAATTGCCAAGGGACTACAATCTTATTAGAGACAGGCAAAAGAGGGTTATTAAACCAACTCAGAGGTTTGGTTTTCCAGCTTTAACTAATCTTTTGGCTTATGCCTTCCTGACAGCAATGGAGTTTAACAAAATAGAACCAAAAAACTATCAAGAGGTAGTGAACATCAACGATTCTAAGTTTTGGGTAGTAGCTATGAAGGAGGAAATGAATTCTCTATACAAGAACAATACTTGGGTAATGGTGAGGAGACCTAAAGATCACTGTCGGCTGTAAATGGATTTTCAAGATAAAAGAAGGTAGCTCAATACAAGAACCTGTAAAGTACAAAGCAAGGCTAGTTGCAAAGGGGTTTACACAGAGAGAGGAAGTAGACTTCAGTGAAATTTTTTCTCCTGTGGTGAAGTACAAAACTATTCAAATTATGCTTTCCTTGGTGGCTCAGTTTGATCTAGAATTGGAGAAAATGGACGTAAAAATAGCGTTCCTACATGTAGAGCTAGATGAAACTATATACATGAAGCAACTAGAGGGCTTTGAGGTTCAAAAGCAAAAAGACATGGTCTGTATGTTGAAAAAGTCCCTATATGGGCTTAAGCAGTCTCTAAGACAGTGGAACTTGAGGTTTGATACCTTCATGGCTCAACAAGGCTTTCTCAGGAGTTCCTATGATCCATGTTTGTACTTTAAAGGAAATAATATTTTTGAAGCTGAATATTTATTACTGTATGTAGATGATATGCTACTGATTAGTAAGGAGAAAAGGAAAATTGAAGATAGGAAGAAGATTCTACAATTCAAGTTCGATATGAAAGACCTTGGTGTAGCCAGGAAGATATTGGGAGTAAATATTAAAAGGAATAGAAGAAATTGTACCATGTTCTTGAATCAGCCAGGGTACCTACAGAAGCTAGTGAACAAGTTTTGAATGATAGGGTCTAAACCAACACAGCAGCCTTTAACAAGCCAATTTCAATTGTCAAAACAATCAGTGTCCCTCTACTAAAGAAGAAATGCAAAGGATGGCAAAGGTACCTTACTCTAATGCTGTTGGGTTTGTAATGTATACTATGGTATGTTCCAGACTAGATTTTGCCTTTGCTATTAGTGTGCTAAGCAAGTTCATGTCCAATCCTGGTCTTGAGCATTGGAGGGCTATGAAATGTCTGTTAAGGTATATTGCAGGAACTAAAGAGGCTGGTTTATGCTATAAGAAACATGGTAAAGAGGTAGATATTGTGGGATATGTTGACTCAGATTATGCTGGGAACAAAGATGGTGGAAAATCAATATCAGCATATTTTTTCTTTGTAAGTGATAATTGTGTGAGTTGGAAGTCACAGTTACAATCCGTAGTAGCAGTGTCTTCTACAGAAGCTGAATACATGGCAGCCATTGAAGCAATCAAGGAAGGTTTGTGGATTCAAAGGTTGCTATAGGAATTAAAGGTATATAATGGAGTAGCTAGAGTGTACACAGACAGCCAAAGTGCACTGCATTTGTGGAAGAATCCTGTATTCCATGACAGGACAAAGCATGTAGAAGTCAAGTTTCATTTCATTCGAGAAAAGGTCAATCAAGGTCTGATTAACATCGAGAAAGTATCAACCGAAGATAATCTAGCTGATGTAGGAACTAAGGTGATCGCTCTTAATAAGGGTGATTGATGATGGAATCGAGCCTAGATCCTTGGGATAAAGATCTGCTTGAAGAATCATATTAGAACTGAGGTGGAGATTGTTGAAAAGTCAGCTCTAATATGATTAGTTAGTTTAACAAATTTATTGTGACTGCTACTTGTCGTTTTTATTAGTGAGGTGTGTCGTTTTGTTTAGTCGGTGTCCATAATAGGTGCTGGTGCATATTGTCTAAGTTGTTGTAATATATATATCTGGAAAACAGAAAAAGAAGAATAGAACAAAGGAAAAATTAAGGGGGCTCATCAATAATCTAGTGAGAGAAAGAGAGAGTACTGAAGAGCAAGAAAAAAAAAGGAGCAAGAAAGAAAGAAAACTTCTTTCGATTTCTTGTTGTATTTTTCTCTAAGACTCTAACTAGATAAGGAGGTGAGTGAGAGAAAAACGATTGAACGTGTAATCTCTAACTTGAAAACAATAAGAAGCAGATCGAATTCTCAAGGAAAGTATGCAAGGACGTAGACACAAATTGGTCGAACCTCGATAAAATTTCTGTGTGTAATCTTCGTTTCATACTGTCCAATTTTGCAATTCCAACATAAACTATTAAAGTTAATTTCTCCTTTTTTTTAGAAATTTGATTCAAAAACTAAATTGTCAAGGAAAAAAAAATCAAGAACAGAGGTGCCAAAACCAAAGAGTTCACGTGTAAACCACCCCAATAGCCCGATGTCTACGGCGGTCAAGTTCAAAGATTAGAACTGTGAATGAAGATCCGCGTCTCCAGACTCTGGGCCTAAATATCTAGAGCTTTATCTATCCTGAGTCTCACATACCAGTAATCATGTTCATGCATCTTCGAGAGAAAACATGATACTTTTACCATCTAAGTTATCAAAACTACTGGCCCTCGGCATTTGTGGTTGGAAATTTGGAATAGAAAGGTGATAAAGCCAATTACTAGGAAGAGTTGGGCCAAGGCTGGCTGAAGCATGAGCATCAGAAGAAAAGAATTACCAACTTTGACACCACACACGACACTGACAAGTAATGCATCTTGATAGAATAGACACAAGTCTAGTAGAGAAACTTTTCCATTCACAAGCAAGTACCATCGCTTTTATTTATTTTTAATGAACTAACTCACTCAAATTCCAAGCATCTAACCGATGCAAGCTACAGATATCAACAACAGGGATGAAACAACTTTAAAATGACAACTTTTCCGTTGTTAACTTAGGGATGACACAAGGCAAAGCTGGAAACCTTTAAAGGGAAGAACTAAGAATCGGAATACAAGGGAGCACGGCCAAACATAAAAGTCATAACAAACCCAAAGGAAGATAGCTCTAGTTAACGGCTTCTACATCTTCCAAATTACCCAGCTATCATAATCAAACCTAGCAAAACCTACACTATCACCGAACTGATAAAAATTACAAGATGTCGTCGTAGGCGATTATTTCGCGGCCACGGAAAGGTACGTCAGCTCCTGAGGGTGCTGAAGGGCCGTCCCCACTCCTGGGGCTCACTATGGCAGAAGCAAGCTTGCTTCCTCTGCCATGTCTACTTAGGGGTACCTCAGCACGTAAAAGCTTGGACGAGGATGACCCGTTATCCTTCTTCGCACCAAGACCAACTCCTTCCCTCCACTGGGCTAGAGGATCGGTTGCCCAAAGTACCTGTACCTGCGAAAAGAAACCCAAAACTTATCAAAATTTTATAAACTACAACACCTCAAAAGGAAAATTTGCTAGGTTTTCGGTTAGTTTCCCACACGATTTGAACCATTTATTAGTTTCTTGCAAAATTTGATCCTGATTACCAATCTTGAACAAGCAGCTACAAAACAGACCTTCAATCACTTCTTCTCCGGCTCTTCTCACAAAACTTTGTATTGTTATGTAAAAGAAAGCAAAACCCTTTTAAGATACCGATTCTGAGGTTCTTGGTTATAATTTTCTGCATCCACTTGGGAAACAAACATCCTTCTTAACAGAGGAATTGAAGAGTTCTTGCTTTTTCTTAGTACCCAAAAGCAAGAACCGTTTGGGGCTGAACCATAACTACACAAAATTGACCCTAATTATCCATCTTGAACTACCAGTTTCGCAATTTAGAGGTCCAATTCAGTTCTTCCCAACTTCTCCCAAATTTCACCAGAAATAAAATACCAAAGATGAGAAATCTTTAAGGAAAATACAGTAACCCTATACTACTCAACGCATTAATTCCAGACTTCCTGGTTTCAAACGTAACAAAGTCAACCTAAAATCATGCCCAATTACGCATCTTGCACTAGCGGATTCGCAACAGAAGCTTCAATTTCACTACTTTTCGTATTCTTTCTTGGTAGCCAAACAGAAAAAGGAAAGTTTTTAAGGATTCGGCACCTTTTGGGACTCAACGGTTATGCCGAAAGAAGGGTCGAGGGAAGCGGCAATGGCGGCCTCGGCGGAGTCCTTGGTGCGGTAAGCGATGCAGCCGACGCCGTCGCGGTCGATGCGGATGCGGGAGATGGAGCCGTAGATCTCGAACCGCGATTTCAGGTCCAGCACCGAGCAGTCCGGCGCCAGTCCCATCACCACAAGAGCCGGCGGCGGAGCCGGCTTGGCGATCGGCTTGTCCACCAACTCCTCTTCCGGCGGAGGATGGTGGGGCCGGCGCCGTTTCGCCGCGGCGGCGGGGACGTGGCGGGAGGAGCTATAGGGTTTGTCTCGCTTACCAGTCATTTTTTTTTTTTAATTCAGAAAATCGGATTTCTTTTTTTGTGAAAAAAAAAAAAAAATTTGATTGGAAGTTGAAAGTGAATCAAATGGAAGTGGTCTTAACTCTTATGTCTTGGTGTTCGCGGTGTAAATAAAAAGAGAAAACGAAGCCAACCTGAAAAGCCAAATACGAAGCACTCTGATAGCAGACCTTTCTTTACGGTTCTACTTTCTGGTTCTGAATAGCCAATTAATCTAACCCGGATCCTCTGTCTAGATCCTCTCTCAATTTAACTGTCAACCAATTATTGATTGACACACCAAACGCTAACATTGATATTCACGAAATTATTTTTTTTAACAAAAAAAGATTAATTTGTCATCCCGCTCCTCTTGCTTTCACCAATGTGACAGTTCCACACCCGCAAATGATCTAAAATAAGCTCAATTTTTGCTTCTATCATCACACACCTATCATCGAACGACAATACGCATTGGTCGAACAGGGATTTTAAAATGAGTCGTTGAAGTATTGAATTTTAGGCATATCTTGTGAATAGAAGAAGAAAAAGACATTCTTCATGCCACATCAATTAATTGATAGTTGGATTTTTTTTTCTTTTGTGAGATTCTCACTTAGAATTACAAAAATATATAATTTTAAAAAAAATTTATCTTGATTTAAGTGTTTAAGATATATGTCATAAAGTAAAAAAAGATTTTCTTAAAAATTGGATCTAATAAAACGTATATGTCTTTTTTTATTGTTTTTAGTCCACAAAATATATAGGACGCCTGGTTGAAGCCCGTTTGTTTTGAAATTTGAATTACGGTTTGAATCATTTTGTTACAGTATTTTCTCTCATAAAAATTTAAATCTTCATTCAAATACTCTACTCAAATCTATAAAACAAACGAGCATAAGTTTTTAAAAACATAAAAAAAGTACAGAAGATTGAAATTAAACAGTGTATAGTTTTAATTGCTTTTTCAAATTGAGTTTTAATATAGCATTTAAGAAGTATAATTAGAATTAATGGTTATAACTAATTTTAGTTAGAAATATTGTAGCATGTGAAAGCTTAAACTACACTTTATACCGTAGTAATTTTTTACTTTTTAACTATTAAAAGTTTTATATTATTTGTTAGTTACAGTGAAGTATTTCTCAACAAAAGCCAAACACTTTATAATTTTTTTATTTGCGTAGTCGTTCCGTGGCATTAGAGTTTTGCTCCATCACCACCGCCAAAAGGGTTTTTTCCTTGCCTTCAATTTTGAAGCAAAACCTCGGTTAGTCCTTCATCTTGTCTGCTTTTTGATGCCTCTTATGCTCCTCTTTTCCTTGGTAATTCCCGGAAATCTTCCCTTGCATAATACCATTCACCAATCAAAATCCAATTTTCTTATTTTCATTTACATTTTACCTTTTTTTTTCCGGCTAAGAACATCCAAAAATTCCAACTCACTGGGCATTAGCCAATAAGACCAGCCTACTTTATATACGACTCTATCCACTATGAAAAGTGACCCATTCCCCAAAAATGCACACTGATAATTTCTCACGAGTCCCCATTTTTATGGAGCTGAGAAGCTCTTTTTAATCCTTGTAAAACCTTTTCTCTCACTTGCTGACTCCTCTTCATCAATGGCTGCTTCACTCTCAACAACAACTCCATTTCCCTCAAAACTCTCTCTTGCAAAAACCCATCTGAGAATTTCTCACAATCACAACCTTCCCACCATTATCGTCCCCAAAAAGCCACTCCCCGGCTTAAATGCGCTCACGAATTCCCAAACTTCACCACCCCATTTAAAGCCCACTAGAGCTTCTTCTTTCGATGGGTTTCTCGATACGGCCGAGGAGAACGACAACGACATCCTTCTTACGACGTCGTGTGATCACCGGCCGGTGAAATTCGCCTTCTGGGTTCTGTTCTGGGCATCTCTGTCGCTCGTTTGGTTCGCGACTTCCAAGGACGCAAACGCCGCCGCCACCGCTTCGGACTCGATCAAAGCCTCGAGCTTTGGCCTGAAAATGGCCAATGCGCTCCGGGGCTCAGGCTGGCCTGACGAGGCTGTCGTGTTCGCGCTCGCCACGCTTCCTTTGCTCGAGCTTCGTGGGGCTATTCCCGTTGGTTACTGGATGCAGCTTAAGCCTCTAGTACTAACTGTACTCTCAGTTCTTGGGTAAATGTGTTTCCTTCTTTATGAAATTCTCTTTTTGTTTCATTTGGAACTAATTTTGATCAATGCTGTTTGACCATTATTATTGTTAGGTTTTTTAACGATTCCTATAGTATTTGTTTGATGGATATTTGAGTGCTTTTATATTCGGATACTTTTATGCTATTTCATTCAGTTTAGTCTCATAGTTGAAGTTTTGGGCTTTTTCAGACAGTTTTTAAGGTTTTGTTATAATCAAGGTTGTTCTTTGTGATTAGTGAGGCAAGGTAGACTGATGTTTTCACTGGTTTATTTGTTGTTGTTGTTGTTGTTGTTTTGGTGAATCTTCTTTATTCCCTTGTAAGAGCCCGTCACTGAGATTCTCATTTTGATTAACTTAGAATCTGAATTTTGATCAATGTTACTTGCTTTTATTTTTTTGTTAGACCAATTCAATGCCAATGTTATATTTTCACCCAAATTTGTAAAAATAACATATTTGATGTATGATTTTATTTTGTCCTGTAATATTTAATGCTATTTCAAATGTCATATTTGTCTTTTATCATAATTATTTAATCTTAAAACTTATAAAAATGAACTTTTAATATTAAAATAATTAAAAAGTGAAAATATTATAATTATTGAAGCAAAATAAATTAATTTATCAACTAAGAGAATCAAATGTCAAATTTGCCATCAAGTTTAACATATAGTTAATTTAACGTTAAAATGGCATTTTATTGGAGATTTTTTTTTACACTCAAATACTAAATTTACCATTGATATGTCAACTTGGCGTTACATTGAAGATGCTCTCAGCATGTAAATGCTCACAGCGATATCACCCCCTATTTCTTTTGTAGTTATCTCAAGCTATCTCATTGAATGTAGTCTTGTGTTGAAGTTAGGCTTTCAAAGACTGTATTCTTCCTTGAGTTCGAGACTTTGTGAGTCAGTCCTGCAATGAAAAATGTATATGGACAATCCACTTTGCGACGGATCTATATGCCACACCAGCGTTATTTGCATATGACAAACTCTCTCTATATAACTCTTTTTATCCTTGCCACAAAAAAAAAAAAAAAAAGAAAAGCATTTTTGAGACTGCCTATGGTTTTGTTGTGTCCAAGATAGTTCTTTGTGCTTAGTAAAGCAACATAGATTGATGTTTTCATATCTGTTTGTTTCCTGGGAAAGTCTTTCATTCTCTCTTGAGAATCCCATCTCTGAGATTCTCCTTTTGTTCAATTTGGAATCTGCTTTTTGATCCATGTTAAGCCATCGTATTTGTTTGGTAGCAAGCATCATAGCCTGTGTTTATAAAGCATCTCTCACTATTTAACCCAATGATCATGTGCTATTTGGTTGAAGTTAGCCGTTTGAGTGTTTTTATCCATCATTCTATGACCAAGGTTGTTCTTGGTGATTAGCATGACATGGAAGACTGATGTTGTCCATTTGCCTTTTTGTTTACAAAAGGCCGTCTGATGAGATTGGAATTGCCGTCTGATGAGATTGGAATTGACAAATAAGTGGCTATAATTGTAGGAATATGGTCCCTGTCCCGTTCATTATACTCTACTTGAAGACTTTTGCATCTTTCCTTGCCGGGAAGAACAAGACTGCGGCTCAATTACTCGACTTGCTGTTTAAGAATGCCAAAGCAAAGGCTGGCCCTGTTGAGGAGTTCCAATGGCTCGGTCTGATGCTCTTTGTAGCCGTGCCTTTTCCGGGAACAGGAGCATGGACCGGAGCCTTCATAGCGGCTATCCTTGATATGCCATTCTGGTCGGCTCTCTCTGCCAATTTCGTCGGTGTTGTATTGGCGGGACTCCTGGTGAATTTGCTGGTGAATCTTGGTCTCAAATATGCAATTGTTACTGGTATTATCCTCTTCTTCGTTTCCACATTCATGTGGAGCATCCTTCGGAACATTAAAAAGTCTCTAAGCTCATCAAATTGATATTGCTAACGAGGTTAACTTTTGAACTTCGAAATTTTGGATTGTTCTGTTCCTTATCCGATTGACCCAGTACAAGGTCATACGTTATACATATGTATCGTTTTCAGACTTTTTACTTCTGTCCACAAGGTTAGGTTCTTCGTGTGATGCTGCTGAATTCCAGATAATTCTAGAATCTAGATAAAGAAATATGACATGAATCCTTTGCCTAAAGACTGAACGAGGATATTAATATGGATATCACAATATGTAAACTGTAAAAGTAATTGATGAAGTTTTTGATCCAAGTTATCAAGCACGTCCACCATTGATATGGTAAAAATAAAATACTTTCAGTGATATTGTAATCTCTTCTGGCTACATTGTCACATGGAATCTTTGTATTATTTTTTTTTTTCTGGGGTGTTCGGAAAATGATCGGAAGCAACCGTATATCGCAAGCTAAAACTAGACGTGAAATGATAAATTGGATAGGTTTTTGTATTCCCAGATGCTTCATCTATGCAACACTTCTAAATTGTACATTATGTTCTTGAATGCATTTTTTTTTTCCCCAAATGTTTGCATTTGAAAATCATGAAAAACAAGACGTAGAGAAACAAAGGAACGTGGCTGCAATAGAATCCACAAGTATACTTCACTGTTGTGCATTTAATGAATAGGCAAGCAAATAGAAACAAGAATTCTCTCTCATACTTTTTTTTTTTTGAGCTCTACGACATGTATTTTTCTCCTACCGTAAGTACCGTTGGTTTTACTGTTAGATTAGTTTTCGTCGATATGATCTATAGGTGTCTACATTATAAATTTTCAAAGCATTATACAAAATTGTTTTTAACCTACAATTTTAACCCTAGATTAGACCATTGAAAAGTTATTTGAATTGTTAAAATAACGGTACAAACTGATAGGGCAAAAACATACCAAAAGTTTTGCCCCCAACCTTTTTTTCTTTTTGCTTGGATTTTTGTCATTTTCTTCTATGCTAAGAAGAACTACTCATTTTAAATAGTGATACTAGAGATATTTTTGCCTCTAATTTATTAAAGACTTATTTGGTTCATCGGATTGAATAGTCTTAAAGGATTGGATTGGATTATATTGGAAATGATGTAATAAAATTTTAGCTAATTCAATTCCATATTTGATATTGTGTTATTCGGATAGGGCTTTTTTGTAATTTTTTTTTAAATTTTGGGTCAAATTTAAATTTTTAAAATTATGAGGGGTAAAAAATATAGTTATTAAAAATATTTTCATTACATAAAAATTACATTTTGAGCTCTTATTTTTTTAATAAATATAATTGGGCCCAAATTTTATGAATTTTTAAATAGGTTCTTATAAATTTTTACAATGTACAAAGATTATGTTTAATCCTATACTTTAGCAAGAGATTGCCTAATTCCTTTTGAAGGGGGATTCAAGCATAGATTGGATAAGAGTTTATCCAATCCAATCCTTTAAAGTTTTTCATCAAACAAAATATTAAGATTTAATCCAATACAATTCTGTATATCAAATGGGTTATAACGTTTTTCACCAAAAAAAAAAGTATTAAGATTTAAATCTAATGTAATCCTTCCTAATCCTGTGTACCATACATGCCTTAAGAGCATTCTACAATAAGACTAGTTATATGTTGTACATGTTTTCGAACATAAGATCTAGTCAAAATCACATTAAAAAAATTAATAAAACCTAATACAAATATAAAAATAGTCATACTAATAGGATAGTCTTGCATATAATTCTCCTTTTTCTAAGCACTCATCGTCTCATCCTTTAAAATTGGAGAAAATTTACCTCGTTTGATTCACTTGTTCGAATTATGTTAATTTGAACTTTTCTTGTTTGAACAGAAAAATTTGAGTTATATAACTTAAATAGTACTCTAAATTGTCGTTTGGACGTACAGTTAAATTGTTGATTTAAAAATGATATTTAATTTAAATTTGTATTTGGATGAGTATTTATGACTGTAATTTGAAGCATAAAAAATTATTTAATCAAAGAATAAACATAAAATATGTAAAAAGAAGTGAGATCAATGTTAAATTATAAATACAAATATATAAGAGTGAGATTAATGTTTAATATTGGTTAAAAATATTGAAATAGAGAAGGAGTTTGAATTTCAAGTTGGATAATTCAACCCAATTTAAATTGTTAGTTTAATTTAAATTAAATATTTTATTATATATCAATTTAAATTATGATGATAGTAAAACTGAGCTGAACTAGACGGGGCCCACGAAACAAACACTGCTTTCGTTTCTTGGTTGATTTTGGTCGTGTGAATTGCAGTTCTTAAACCAAGAACTCACAATTCTTACGAAAGAGGGAGCGAGAGAGAGAGAGAGAACCAACGAGCTAGCTGATTAGACTAGGCTGACAAAAAGTTGGGCCTATGGGGTGGCCCTCGGTTCTGTTTGACCTCCAAGTTGGAACTCCATTAGTCCACACTCTTCGAATTGCTTGTGCATCTTTTTCATTCTTGGACTTATTCACTTTCATGGCTTCAAGGAACTTTCCAAGCAAATGATAGCCCAAGCTGCTTTTTTCTCGTGCTTTTCTTCGTTTCCCTATTCTTAGTTTATGTAAACAACATTGCTTTCAAATAAAAAAGAATAAATACATTGAATATTAATTGGTGTGAAAGTAACATAAATGTCGTTTTCCAAATGACAATACTATTTATGATAAAACTATTTACAGGTCGGTCCATCCAGACTTTGCAACCTGACTCCAATGTTCTGTCCTTCTCAATGGGCCACTCCTGGTGCAAATTGCCAAACGACAAAGTCTCCTTGCTACTCTTTTAAGTCTTAATTATAGTGTCATTTTGCTCAAGAATTCTCCGGTTTCACATTTTTCTGTCTCAATTTTAATCATCATGATTATATGTTGCATCATTTAAAATTTGAAACCACACAACTAATTTTGTAATTTTGTGCCATTTTATAAAAATCTGAGATGAAATAATTTGAATGTATTAATAATAATCGATTATTTGCATATCCAAATATTAATTCCGAGTGTAATTTTATTTCCAAGGTTTGAATTTCACATTGACAACATAGTTTGAATCATATTAACACGTAAGAGTCGAAACTCGTTATTTTAACTCAAACAATAGTGTAAAGTTCTTAAATATAACAATATAAAACAAAATATGTATAAAAATGATAAATGTTACAATAAACTTTTAATTTTAACTTATTTCTCAGCCTACTTATAAATACCAACCTCCCAACTAAACAGATTTTTAGACTTAAAAAAGGAGAACTGAGAGCAACTTCTCCCTACTGAACATCACTATTTTTAACGCCATGTGCAAAACCTATTCTGCCAGAAATGTTGAAGTTGGCCCAAGAAGAAATAAAAAAATGCTAAATTGGAGCTGACAAGAAAGCATGGCAGGCACGTGGGTGGGACCCATGAGAGTGACTGCACACGTGTGAATAAGCCATAGAAGCCAGAGGTGGCACATTGTAATTTCCTTGCTGTCGATCCAGACAAAAGTCCGTCTCAAACTATGGGGCCCCAATCCTACGCGTCGCCCGCCCCGCCCATTCCCCATCCACGTACCCTCCTGGAAACGAGACCAACTGAAAACGACATTTGTTTTCCCTAAAAAAAAAAGAGAGAAAAAAAGAAAGAAAACGACATTGGTTACCATGGGGGCCAGTGGCTTTCTACTCTTCCATACACTGGACGCCACGTTTCCTCTCTTGGTCTCTGGATTCTGCGTCGGGCCAACATGGGGCCCGGCCCAGGAAAGTTTTCAAGCGGTGCCTGATTTTTCTTCTGGATTTGCGTGGCATGTTTGACGTGGACACGTGTATGGTGGATTTTTAAATTTTACAATTCCGACCGACCACGTGTACGAGTTTCGTTGCTCTCTCTTAGAGACCTACTTAGGATCGTCGCCAGCTACGAATTAAAAAAATAAAATATCTTTAGTCTGAAGTGGATCTTGCCACCTGGCATTTTTGTCAATAACCATGCAAATTTTTCTTTTTTGGTTTTCTCATTTTTCCTTCATTCCCCTTTTTACTCACCAGCTAGTCTTTTTTGGGTAATTTTAGATTTTCTGTTGTCTTCTTTGAAAATGTGTAATTTCATCGTAAATAAAAAAAAAACTTGTTAAAACATATTTTTTATTTAAGTATGTTTATTTTTTATGTAAAAAATATACTAATTTATTATGAAAACATTAATAAATTAAAAAAAAACTTGTTAGAACATATTTTTTATTCAAGCACATCTTTTTTCACGTTTTGTATTAAAAAACGTACCAATTTAGCAATAAAAGCTATAATAAATGAAAAAAATTTGTTAAAACTTAGTTCTTCTTTAAGCACACCCATGTTCACTTCTGGGCAAAAAAAATACTAATTTAACCATAGAAACTTTAAAAAATTTGCAATTTCATTCTTTTATTATATCTTTAAATTATAAAAGATAAAACATCTAATAGTAAATGTTTTAGTTATTGGTTTGAACCCTCGGTAATATAAGACTCTGATATGTTATAGTGTTTAAATTCAATTTCTAACTAAAAAAAATCAATGGAAGCTTATGCACAAAAAATCAGAAGAAATTGAACCATCGTTGTAATCTTGAGATCAAGTCATTAGGGCATGCACGCCTAATGCCTAACTCTCTTCTTTTGTTGAGAGGTATGTTTGCCTAACCTTGTGCAAGCAAGAAGAGAGTTTCTTCACCTCTAATTGAGCTTCAAGCTTTTTCCAAAGGCCGCGAGACAAATTGTTTCTTATCCCAAGGCATATACAACAGATTGAATTGTTTCCTAGTATTTCACGGCATGTCTTTTAGCAAGGAACTTTGTTATGGATTTTGGCATGTCTGTGAAAACTTTCCTAAAGCTTGGCGCCTGCACCACTACAGAACAAGTGATATTTTTGCGGTATAGTGTCAAAAAATTACTTTATCGATCGGTTTCTATTTTTTGTACATTTTTTTCTTCTCTAAATGCGATGTGATTTAATTAAATTTAACGTTTAAAAATATGAACTACCGTAGAGTATAGTGCAATATAAAATGTTTCAAAAAAATTTGACCAAAATATAATTTGAATCATTGTTGATCTTAACCGTAAAGATTTTATATCAGTAGTGCATGTTTTTGAATGTAATCAATATTAATTCTCTTTTATCTTTAGCAGCCAATATCGAACTCAAGAACAGACCAACGTTTGCATCATTTTCTTGATTGGAAAGAGCACGTAGTGTTACTCATACCATTTTATTTTGTCATATAGATATATACTAGCTAACTTATAATAATATTACATTTTCTGAGCAATTTGCTGAACTAATTGTCTCATTAGTATCAAGAGTATTAGTACGCTGACATCAGGTTATTTTAGTAAATTTCAAACTTTAAATACTAATACACGTGAATCTGTATGTCATAATTTTTAAATTTTCATAACCACTGGTGTTTTATATTGTACATGCTGATAAAATTTTCAGTTTATTAAAAATAGTTGGTAGGCAATAGGCATTCTATTACGTCAGTCTCACGTCACATATATATTTTTTTAATTCTTTCACGTGAAAAACAGATACTTACCGATAAAAAGGTTATTTTTTCAATATCTACAAAGAAATCTCACTCTTTTTCATATATGTTTGTCAATGGGTGTGATGAAAATTTTCTACTGGTTTCTTATTCACCAAACAGGTCGATTTCTTTCATTTGAAAAAAAAAAATGATTTCTTTCACATGAATTAAGACAAACCAATCACGATCATCCCCTGCGTGAGGCTTTCCCTTAAATAATTAATTATTATTCTTTTATTAATGTATACAGATGATGTAATACATATTCCGTCAAAATTAATAAAATATTACCGAGGTCATATTCTCTATAAAACTATAATTAATGTTTATTTCCGAGGAGTGGCAATTCCATGGGCGATTGCCAATTGAATCAGAAGATTTTCAATAACAGACGCAAGACGCAGTCTTTAAAGAGTTTATTAACAAACAAACACTGTTTTAAGTTTATTATTATATAAAATTGAACCATTCACGATTTGAAAAACTAATATAAGCTGTCACAATCCAAAAGGGAAATGAGAGTGTCACAAAAGTCCTCTTGCCGATTTGATAAGTTATTGAAGGTGAACTCCTACCGAATTCTTGACTTTTTGATGGACTATTTCGGTATTCCTATATTTCTTATGATTTTTTGGCCGTTGGGATTCTAATTGAGTTTGAAAAAAATAAAACAATAACTTATGAAAAAATTACCTACCATCAGATTGTTATGATAAAATTGAAATTCAATACAACTTTTCAGAATATTTTGGATTAATCAAAATGACATTTTATACTGTATAATTACATAATAATTATTTTAGTTATACCATTTTGGACATTCTACAAACCATTTATCTTATTAACCCTAAATTTATTATCGTAAAATTAACCTATTTATTTTATGTTCTAGATCATTGTTATCTATAGTAAATCATGCTGCATGTCTTTCTTTTTCTTTTCCTTTTATATTTATATATATATATATATTTATTTATTTATTAATTTGATAAACTTTGGTCACATACACTCCCCCACACACCAAACCACCAAACCGCGACTGGCCTTTTCCTTCCATGGAACATAATTCTAAAGGGTAACAAAGTCATTAAGAATCCCAAAAAATTGCTCTGATACTTTTATAAAATTTTTATTATATAAAATAAACTCACTATTTCTATGTGCTACAGTTAAAAAGAGCCTTAGTTTATATAATTTAATCTTTAATTAATGTTATTTTTAAGATTAATTGACTCATTAACACACTGTAGCATCGATTTCACTGTGCATGCTTGCGTGCGTGTGTGTTTTAACACGTAATAAGTCAAATCATAAACGATCTTTTCGTCTGTACAAAATACAATTATTTTTGGCCGGTGTCGCTCAATCCAATAAAACTTTAACTAACAGAGAACAGAGTGTATCCTTTTGTTCTCTTTTACTTTTTGTCTACTTTTTTTTTTTATCCTCCTCCCTCTCTCTGTGGAATAGTTCCACTTTAACTTCCAACTTCCTCCTTTCTTAAAGTTTGGCAAAAAAAATATCACAAGAAATTAAAAAAAAAACTTTAATAAACTTTCTTAAGGCGCAGAGTCACCACAAACTAAATTTAGTGAGTAACAATATAAAAGTGGTGTTTGAAAAATGATAAAAATAGTTAATTAAAATCAGTTATATTGTAACATATAAAATTTTTATATTATAGTAATTTTTTTTATTGTTATTATAATATGTGAAAATTTTTACAGTTTATAGCTAAGTTGATTCCCACCATTATGTTAAACAAAGGTGAGTGTCAACACGGTTAAAGCTATTCAAATATAGGCTTTAAATTTTATAATAAAAACATTATAATAAATTTCAAACTTTTTCATCATCAACATATAAATTGTCAAAACGAAGATAATTTAAATTTACGCTCGAATTCATGATGGAAAGCGTAAAATAAATCATAAGAATTCTACCATCAATATAGTTCTTTTTCATTAAAATTTAATTTAGGACAATCAAATTTATATAAGATTCTGTTATACCTTGTGCAAAAGCTCCTATAAATTAAGATCAATGCTTATTAATCAGTCATTAAAACATTGGAGTCTAGGGAAGATAATTGGATTTTATTGCGTCTTAACCTTGATTGCATCCGAGAACTTGAGAAATTTGCACAACGGAGAAATGTGGTAACCACATCCTAGCCTAGCTAAGTTACATAAGACATAAAAATCATGGCTCACTAGGGCCAGAAATTAAAGGACTGATCTTCCACTTGGAATCCAAAACTACAAGTAGTCGCACAAGGGTCATCATAACAATAAGCTTCGAGCTTTGGCAGGAATGGCGTAGGCAAGAAGCTCTTCCTCATGATCATGTCGTCGTCTTCGTCTTGCGAAAAATCAGACTGCTCCGGCTCAAACGCTTGAGATGAATCCGCAGGCTCTAAAAATGAAGTGAAGTTCTCCGCGTAATGCGGGCTATCATCCGAGTCCAGAACGTCACTCTTGGCTGAACTTGCATCTTCCTGTTTGCAAACCACATTTGGCACATTGGACAATGTTTCGGAATCTGTTTTCACAATTGGGTTTTGAGCTTGAGGTTCTTCAATTGCATTTTCCAAGACCATGTTTTCCTTCCCTTTCTCTTTGTTTATCAACTTTTCCTTCAAGGAATTAACCTGTAGATTTAATTGAAAAAAAAGGAAAAAGTTAAAACCATTATGATCCCAACATATCTTAGAACTTCCTTTCCCTAAAGAATACTTTAATTAGTGCACTATACGCAACTTTTGGCCCTTTGAAAAATGTGTGCCTAGTATTTTCTTCTTTCGTGTACTCCATGTACAAACCCCCCAATCTCTACTTTCTAGAAAACCCCACCTACCCAAAAGACAAATTAAAGACTCAAAAGTAGCAACATGATCTATTCAACCGTTTAATCAAATCATAAGTTTAAACCCAATTCAATCCCTAATAATTCTTAAAAAAAGCACATATATAGATTCAAGTATTTCTTTTTTTTACCTCATTTTTCAAAGTTTCGCTCTCTTTAAGGAGATTGCCGTAGTCACTTGTTAGGCTATCATAGCTGGCTTTCAAAGCGTCGTAATCCTTCTCCAGCTGTTTGGTCTTGTAACGAGCCCTTCTGTTCTGGAACCAGATTGCGACTTGGCGTGGCTCCAGCCCAAGTTCCTTGGCCAGCTGCACTTTCCTCTCCGGCTCCAGCTTGTTCTCTCTCTCAAAGTTCTTCTCCAGAAACTCAACTTGGTTCGCCGTCAACCGCCGTTTCTTCTCGGCCGGTTGCTGATAGCATCCGTCGTAGTCCTCGTCGTTTCCGCCGCCGTTTTCTTCCTTGTCAACCGCTTGGAAAAACGACCTTTCTCTCGTCTCCGCTTTGCTTGCATTCTCGAAACTCACCATCGTTTTTGAACCTGAATTTACCCAAAAAAAATCCCATTTAAGAGTTAGTATTACTCTGTTTTTTTGCAATTAAATTGCTTCAAACAGAATTTTGTACCAAAAAGAATAAAGAAGAACTGAAACAATCATCCCAAGAAAAAAAAACTAAGCCTAGAACAAAGTGAAAGTAGCTTAAAAATAAGAAATTAATATTAAAGAAAGCTAAGGAAATTACCGAGAAAAGAAGGGGAAGAGGTTGGAATCCAAAGAGAGTCAAGAACTTCGGAGTTACATGGAAGGGTAATATTGGTCATGTGATTGGAACCGCCATAGGCTTTACCAGTAGTAGCACTAGCCATAGTTTTTGCTTTTTATTTCTTTTCTTTTTTTCCTGCTTAGTTTAAGAAGAGATGCTTAAATGGTCATATGTGATGAGTTCGTTGGATTCGATCTATGGCTTGTGGTGTTGAGGAGTGTAATGTGGAGACACTGAGAGATTTGAGCTCACACCCATCACATAGACGCAGAGTCGGTGGACAAGATTTGAAAGCTTGAGATGAAGTTGTCACAACGCGCAGGGAAGAGAGAGAGAGAGAGAGAGAGAGAGACAGAGAGTGGTGAGATTTTTGAAGTTGAATGTGGAAGAGTAGAGTTGCTTGTATGATGGTTAAAAGAGCCTTGGAGCTTGAGGGGTTAGAGAGAGAGAGAGAGAGAGATGATTCTCTTTGGGAGCAGAGCGCCGCTTGATTGATGGAGTTAAAAAGAGGAAGAGCTTGATAAAGGGACGGGGCGCTTGGAAGGGCTACTGAGTTATGAAATTACAAAAGTACTCACCTTGCTATTAGAAAACAAGGATTTTTTTTGGCTGGAAAAAAAGGATGATTCCATTTGCATAAGAAGTGTTCATTGCTTCTGGTTCTAGAGAATAGGAGAAAAAGAACATATTTTCTTCAAGATTAATGAGGTGTTTGATAAATTAGTTTAAACTTAAAGCTAGGTTTAAATACTATAATATGTGTAAACTTTATTAGGGTATTTAGAAAGGTGGTGGGAACCAGTGATTAGAACCACTTTTACTATAGCATGTGATAGCTTTATACTGTAGCAATTTTTTTAATTGTTACTGTAGCATGTGAGAGCTTTACACTGTTCATAATTGAGTTTGTGGTGGAAACCCTTAGCCAAACATGGGGTATATCATAGTTGCATTTTACTTCACACTATAGCTCTTAAAAATTTTACATTTAGTTTAGTTTAAGATAATGTATCAAACAGCATATAAATAATACAATTAATCTTGTGAAAATATTTTTTTGTTTACAGAAGCCATCAATATAAGCCAATAGTTCAAGCACTTTTTAAAGGTTTTTTTGTCTTATAATTAATGAGAAATTGAGTCTTCTTACTTACTTTAAACATTGCTTTTATGCTTTAGCATTGGACAAGTTTTTTGGTGGCATGTTTATTTGCCAATATGAACAAGTAAAAAAATAATTCATCTGGCTTCGACTTATTAATACATCGAGTCTTAACATCATGATTGTTAAACAAAAAAAAAAATACAATATCAGATCTTGAAGGAACAACCCCACAACGCCGCAATCTTCTTGCAACATAAAGCCTTGCGATTTGAACACATGATTAGCCTTGGAAGGACTCGTGGAAACATCGTGCCGAAGCTATAGATGGATGAAGCTATATTGAAGAAGTCAAGTCTTGTTGTTCCTGCTAGATCAAGTGGAATTTCAATTGGTGGTTTCAATTCTAACTGAAACTCTTGTTTAACTTATTTAGTTAAAACCGAGTTAGAACATTTAATTCAAACCAATATTTTGGCACATTGGTAAACATAAATTTTAACTATAAATTTTAGTTTCTCAACTCTTTTTTTTTTTTTTAACCAATTAGTTTCACTTGGGCTCTTAAACAGACACCAAGCATATATTTATACGTTAATTTTAGACTAATTGATTTACAAATTATAATTTGATACTAAAACTTAGATTATTTGATTATAAGAAAAACCTTCTAAAAGGATAAAACCGTAACATTGTAGGCTTTATTTAGGAAATAAGTTAGAACAATTAGTTTCAACTTGCTATAGTGTAAACTCTTATATGCTATAGCCTAAACTTCTTATGCTCTGTTTGGTAAGAAGGAAAGAAAATAGGAGGGAAGAAAAAACAATGAAGAAAAAAATTGTAGGGAAAGAAAGGATTTTGATTTTCTCTTTACTTGTTTTGTATGTAAATGTGAAAAGAAAAAAGTACTATTAATACAATTATCATTTTGTCCAATTATTATTTAGCAATTGTTCTAATTTGGTCCTTAAATTTCTTGTTGGAATTTTGATAGAAAAGAAAGACAAATTGGTAATTCATTTTCTTGCATTACTATCAAAATTTTCCCTTACAAAATTCATCTATATTTAGAGAGATCAATTTTTATGGGACCCATATGTCATTTCTTCCACCTATTTTTTCTTTCTATTCTAATTTTGTCTACCAAACACTCCATCATGCTAATTTTCATCCTAAAATTCTTTCAATTTTTTTCCTTTTATTTTTTACTCATACCAATTAAAATATTACAATATTTAAATTTTAATGTTAAGTAATAACTTACTTCCTAAACTAACCCCCTGTTTGGTTGGGTGGTGGGAACCACGGTTTTCACCACAAACTCAGTTATGAACAGTGTAAAATTCTTACATGCTATAGTAACAATAAAAAAAATTACTACAGTGTAAAATTTTTATATGCTACAGTAAAAATGGTTCTAACCATTGGTTCTCACCACCCTTCCGATTGATAATAAATAACAAATTATTTAAAAAAAAAAGAGAGGAGGGGTAAAATAGTAAAGAATGAGAAAGAGAGAGAAAGATGGAGATGACAACGAGGACAGGAGAAAAAAACAAAAGCAACATGTCAAATCAGTCGCAATCAGATGGGAGCTCGGAATTTAGGGAGAGAGATGATGACTAGTTACCCTCGCCATGGCCTACCCAAGGCCCTAAACGCCTAATACCATTTCCTGCCCTTCTTGGCTTATATTCAATCTTTCTTATAGTATATATACAACAAACAACAACAATTAAAGAAAAAATAAGAAGAAGAAGAAGAAGAAGCAGAAGAAGAAGAAAACCCCTGGTTCCTCCAGCGGTCCGATCTTTCCTTCCGGTCGACTAGCCGCGTTTTCTAAACCGGCTCTGTTTTCCATTTGCAACAACTTCTACCCATTACTATCTCCTCATTTGTAGATTCTGAGTGAATCTAAAAACCAATTAAACAACGTCATACAACTAGCTCAGCAACAAGAAAACAAGTTAAAAAATAATAATAATAAGCCTGATTATATTTTTTTTTATGGGGGAGGGGTGTTGAAAAAGGCATACTTTATTAGTAATCTATATTAATTACGTAATCAAATATTTATTAGATTTCTTTATACTTATTTTATTTATTATTTTATTCTGATGTGCCACAAACAAAAAAAAAAAAAAATTGTTGTGTCCTTTCCCTGTGGTTGCTTTGAGCATATTGTAGATCATTTATGGGCTATACTAATATTATAACGCACCATTCTGACTCATATGTAACTTTGCTTTTGGTCACCTTATCATGCAGTTTCTTGTTCTTTTAGAGCGCTATAAATTTATAAAGATAGCTAGCTAGCTATAGCACTAGTTTACAAGATCATGCTATAACCATGTAATTTAGGCTTCATTAAAAGTAGTATAACCATAGATTGCTTGTTCTAATAAGGGATGAAATTTTTATACTATGGTAAATACTGCAGAAAAATAAAAGTCAAGGCTGGTGGGTGCCAAGGTCATATTGTTTGAATAAATGCAACTTATTGTGTGTGAAAAAAGGGGGGAAAAGTCCTCCCTCGTAAAGTTGACATATTTGCATTAATTGTGGTGTATGAGGTCTGTCTTCATGCACTCGGATCATTAGTTTGTGTAAAGAGCGTTATTGGAAATTTCTACAGTGTGAATCTTATCAATGGTGTATGTTTTAAAACTGTTAAATTAAATATGATCAAAATTATATTTTTCTACCAAATGACAGTTGAAATACAAATTTCTATTGGTGGGTATTTTTTTCCTTAAAAAAATTGCCCCTATTACTATTGAGGATGAGGCAAATGATGCAGGTACAATCGAATATTTATAGGTTCAATGACCAAAATTGTAATGACCATGAGAAATTCATTAATAAAACTTAATATTTAATTAGCTTTAATTAACAAATTTACCCTTAAAAATTGTAATAATTGTAAAATTGTGATAATGTATAAATAAGCAGTATTAATTGAAAATTTTACTACGAACGTGATGCAATATTGGATATTGTTAATATAGATTTTATGAGTTTAAATACTCAAGAATCTGTGAATAATATCCATAAAATGAATTTTATATCACAATTAATTGTAAAATTGTGATACAAATGAATGGGTAATTAGAGTATAAATAAGACATAGAGTCCACCAAAACCCTAATCCAGTGTAAAAAGAGGGCCGAAGTAGTATAAGTATACTGCAAAGTGAAAACGCAGATATAGAAAATGTCACATTTGGCCTCTAAGAGTAAACCAAAGGTAAGTAAAATATTTTATACAGTCTAAGGATATGTTGTGCACTGATTTTACTACGACAGTGTATGAAAAATATTGTGCGGTGAAAAATTACATAGTGTAAATTTTTGGGGCCAACTAAGTGGACACTCATTAGAGTTTCATTGGGCCACATGCCATGAGAGGTGGCCCAATCACCTTATGCTACATTAAGTAGACTCATGGATTACTTAGTCAGTCACCCCATTGGATAAGCATGCATTGAATGTGATTTTAGCCAAAAAAAAAATTTCATGTTCTTCTTCCTCTAGCCCACAATAGCCATTGAAGAAATTTTCTCAAATCCAACTCTTTGCCAAACTAGCCCCACTCGAGTTCAAGAAGCAAAATCCAAGGATTTTATCAAGTTTTAAGGTAAAAATCTAAACTTTTTCAAGGTTTCTTATGGTTTTTCTTGGGTTAAGGAAGGAAAGTTGATTCAAGATGTTTTTGCATGAAAATAATGTCTAGGAAGGAGTTTCAAGGAGCCTTGGAAGGTTAGAATCACAAAGTGTTATTTGGATAAGTTTTGATTTCTTAAAGTTTTGAAATTACGTGATTTTTGTTTTGATTTTTATTTTTTCAAATGCATGTGGGTTCTTGAGCAAATTTTTGATTAAATTCCATAGAAATATGAATTATGGTATGTTGATGTTGTGAAAATTAAGGGTTGAATGTTGAAAATGATAGTTTATGTCAAAAGGGTTATTTTTGTAATTTTAGTATTAGTTTTTCAAAAATGGTGATTGGGGATGAAAATGACCTAGGCAAAGGTTGAATCTGCTTACACAGTGGTTGGAAGGCAGTTTTAAAACAGATTGTTACTAAAATGACCCAAGGACTGAATTGCAAAAAAAAGTTTTTTCTCAGCGAAATTAAAAAATGCCCAAAAACACCCATGTGCAGTGAGAATTTTAAAAAAGTTGAAACACAAATGTTGTAGGTCTCGATGAAAGTGGTAGGCTTAGTGGGCAGTTCGTCAAAAATGTTAACCGTTTATGAGATTTTAATTTTTCAATAATTTGTTAAAATTAGAAAAAAACTTTAAAAGGGACAAAAATGTCATTTTTTCACAGCATACTTTGAACAAAAATGTTCCTCATGAAAAATAGAAAATTTTGGTTTAAAAAGATAAATTCAGTCTCGAGGGTAAAACTGTCAAAATTTTCAGTTAAGCAACTAAACAGTAAAGTTTTACTAAATGGGGCATAGATGTGAAACAATTAGATCTGACTCACTAGGGTATTATTTTTAAATTAGTATATAACTATTGTAGTTAGAATGATGAAATCGAGCTCGGAAAGCTAGTAGGCCCACTGGGGGCAAAATCCCTCAAATGGGGAAAAGGAATAATTAGAAAGATTTTCTCCCTTCGTTAGAAACGATAGGGTAAAATAAGATAGGAGTAAGAAAACTGGGATTATCGAAGCTGGGTATAGTTATATAGCTCGATTTATTAACAAATGAACGTTTTGTATTGAGACATAAAGGATATAGTAAAACTGGGCTAATAGCTTTGTAATTGGCCAAACAAGAACCTAGAGGACTAGGAAACAAGGAACTGAGGTCAAAGCGTTCAACACCTGAACCAAGTAAGTATCCATCTCACTTATAGTGTGAAATTATAGGTATAGAATGTAATATGAGTATATGTATACCTGGGTGTTTATCAAGGTGTATACCTGTATATATGCTATAATATAAGTACCTATGAGTATATTGGTGTGTACCCGTAAGTATACAAAATGAATATTTATGTGTATGTTATGTCGTATACCTATGCGTGTATCAATGTATACCTGTGAGTATATAAAGTATGTACCTGTGTGTACTGTACCGTATAATAGCATGTATATTTATGTATAACATGTGATTATCAATTCATGCATGGTATGAAAACCATAATAATTGAATTGATAAATACATCACCAGAAATTAAGAAAAGTATCGTACGACTCCTGACTCAAGAGGAGGTAAGGATATAGTATGGTTACGGTGTTACGTTGACCTAAGTGCACAATGGTATGAACACTTGGGCCATAGTTAAAGATAATAAATGATAATGATAAAGAATGTTTATAAGAAAGCATAATTGGATTATGCATTTTATTGAATGTGCATGTGGGCTATATGGGACTTACTGGGCGTAAGCTCACTAAGTATTTCATGCTGTAGGTATTTCGACAAGAAAGTCAGAATAATTTCATGGTTGAGCTGACGGAGGGATGAGTAATGTGCAGAATAGGTATAGATACCGCCATAGTTTTATTTCCTCTGTAACCTATTTTATGTTGTTTTGAAACGTAATGTTTGGAAAACAGTATTGTAAAAGAAAGGTTGTTATGTAAATACAAGTATATGTCTGTAATTCAAAAGTTGTTACAATCAATATATGTAAAATATTTATTTTCAAAAAAAGAAAATATTTCTTAAGTTTTTGGTTATATGTAAGTAAGAAAAAGGTTTATCACAGTCTTGAAAAAAGTAGGTTGTGACAAAAATACTAATACTCAGGGTGTGTGTGTCAGCATGTGTACTAACATATATTTGATTAGTTGGAAGAGCTATTAAGAAGAAATTTTGATACCTTGAGCAATAGACCAATTGATCGTTATTAGTTTTCACGACGTTTACGTCGTTGTGAGAAAACGTCCTAGTTAGTTTTCCTGTCCTAATTAGTTGCCATTTATTAATATCTAGTTTTCAGTTTGAACACTCCCTTCCAATTGTCTTCAGGCACGAATTCTTCAGTTTGAACACTCCCCCATAATCATTTGCTTACGTGGTCAAACGAATGGAACTTGACCTTGAAAACAACACAGGGTAAATGTACCCGATATCACCTTTGGCTCTGTTTGGTTCGAATGTGTAATTAAGATTTGGTTTTGAATTATGGTTTTAAATTGACATTTTGAATGGAAAGATTTGACCATAGAATAAACATTACATCAAAAAAATAGTGTTTAAATAATGTAAAAATTGTGAGGAAATCATAACCATAATTATAGATTTGAATGATTCAAATCATGAGATTTAAAAAAAGAGCAAATTGATTCTTAAAATTGGATATTTTAACTGTTTTAAACTACCGTTATTGTCTTTTATTAATCTTTGCTTAAATTTAACTTGAACCTATATTTTCAAATAGCCAAACTTGCATGGTAAACGTCACCTAACATGGAAGATACCGCTCGAGGAATTAAGAGAAATGCATGAAATTGGAAAATGGAAGCGCAAGTACTGAATTGAAGTTTCAAAGTTAACCAAGGCAAAAATAAAAAGGATTTTTGCGCTTCGGGTCCTTAGACTTTTTAATTCTTGACACTTGGATCCTCAAACTTAATAATATATAAAATTTCTTCTGTTCTTTTATCTATGATCAATCACTTTGTTGTTATAAATTATTATAATCAATTATATATAAAAGCATGTTAATGTGATGTATGGATAAATATGTACAAATCGTACTTACAAAAAAGGGTTTTTTGTTAAAAAAAAGTTCTTTGGGGACAAAAAAACCCTTAAAATATTGACATTTTAAGGCATTTAATGGCACTTTAACATATAGAGGCTAACAGTATTAACAAAATAAAAGATTGGGGACTTGAGCGTCTAAATTCTTAAAATAAAAATCCAAGTATTAGGAAATAAAAAATTTGAGGACATGAGACGCAAAAATCCAAAAAAAAAAAGAAAGGTTAGAATACTTGAGAAACGTCTATTGCATGACGCAAAAGGGTTAAGAAATTCTTCAATGCACCCATAGAATTCTTATTTCGATCTTAGTCGACGGCTTTGTTTACATACATATAATATATATATATATATATATATATATATATATATATAAACTTGGACGAAAATATAATGCTTTCGTTTTCCCGATCTTTAGGTTGCAAGAATAGAAAATCGCTTGGGCATCATGTCATGCATATATCATAGCCATCGTTTCCTAACCACTTTCTCGACGTTTGTTAATCTGTTGTCTGTACGTCAGCTACATGAAGAAGACTTTGTTCACACTTCACATAAATCATCTCCTAATCATCAAGCAAGTGGGATTTGGGAATGGCACTTTAAGAGCTTACTAGTGCTGGAGCACGCGCGGTAACCCCAAAAAAAAATCTTAAAAATTAATAAAAAAACTTTTCGAAAGGAAAAATAGGAAAAAAAAAAGTATCGGGATAAAGAAAGGAAAAAAATTCAAATTTTAAAAAAATCAATTTGGTTAAAAAATAAAAAAATGACAAAATGTTTCGAGTTTTGAACTTTTTGAAAGCACCACACGAAACTTATTCTCATTTTATATATGTTAAAGATATATTAATTATCATAAGCATACAAGCTTCAAACAAAAACTAATTTTAGTCGTTGAACTTTTTTCAAAACAAAGGCTTTTCAATTGACGAGAATTTTTTATGTAAAAAAAGCTTAATCTCGTAAATAGTTTATGAGGTTTAGCTTCAGTCCCAACTTCATCTCTAATGTTTAAAAGTTCTCATCTTAAGTCTTAATCTATTACTTTTGTTTCTGTTTCAGTCCATCTATTAGTTAGAGACTAAAACCGAAAGAAAATAATAGATTATAAATTAAAATAATATTTTTTTAATATTAGGGACTTTAAGGGTCATTTGTGTGATTAGAGTCTATATATTTGATATTATGAATTGACTCATACAACAAAATACGAAACTTGTAATGCTAAACGGATGTTTATGATGTGAGTTAAAATTATAAGTTTGAATTGAAAGTATTTTACAATATGAGAGTTTTGCTTTATATTATAGCATACGAGAGGTTTAGACGGTGAAGTCAAATGCACAAGACTGCAATATGTACCGGAAGCTTTAAAATCCTTAAATGCTTGCATCTGTAGTCTTTGAAATTTATCGCATGCTCAAGTCTTTAGTCTAGCTTTTCATGGGTTTGGATTTTTCCAACCATTTAATAATATGGGACCTCTCTTTAGCAAGTTGTTGTTTTCTTTTTCTTCACACGATAAATTATATATATTATGTAAGTTGTGATGTTGCTTACGTTATGCTGATTCTTATATATACATATAATATGAAATGGTTGAACTTTGCATTTGAATTAATTCCAATACATTGCATCAAAAATTATGCAATTGATACACATACATACATACATACACATATATATATATATATAAATATATTATACATATAATATTTATCTGTGTTTTGTGGGACCTGATACGTATGGTTCATTTGGAAGTAGCGGTTTGTTTGAAGCAATTAAAAAGGCCACTACACTGTGCAACTACCAGAAAGAGCTACATAGCGTATTTAATTGTCATTTAATGTATCTCACAGACGCAACGTACAATGACCATATATATAAATTCTTGGCGATAGTTGAGACCTATCAATACAACACTGTTCTCTTTGATACAGTAACACAGAGAGAGAGAGAGAGAGAGGGAGAGAGAGGGAATGCCCTCTCTGTGTCTCATTGAGATCGTTTCTGTTATATTATTTCGCCATACAAGTATGCAATGAAAATTTAATGTTTGCCTGGTACACTTTTCGCCAGCACATTGGTAAATTTTTATTTTTATAATTTCTTTTAGATTTAGATGAAAAGCAGCTAATTCATCACACACATGTTTTTATGGAATTTGTTCAATAAGCAGAAACTATAGATTAACCAATTTCTTTAGGAAACTATCCATATTACAATGACACAAATTTCTTTATAACAGAAGCTGATAATTACACTAGAAGATTACTTTGTGGACGTCTAGACAAAAAGCAGACCTTGTAGCAAGATCTACCACTATATATCATCCAATATTTAAAAATAATATCGACTGTCCTTCACATGGGCTTCTTACTTGGATTTCTTTTGTAATCATTGGCTATTGCAGTGCAGGTGGTTAATATGTGGTCTAGGCCAGTAATTTTAGACGCGACACGATAAAACGATATGAAATAAATGAGTTTGAACCTCACGTTTATTAATTAGGCCGTAAATGAGTTGGTATGAACAACATAAAAATAAACGGACTGAATTTGTATCAACACTTTAATTAAACAAGGGCTGACATGGCATGACACAGGCGAGTTGGACATTTAATAAATCGTATATTTTTTTTTATTAAAGGTGCAGTTTTGAAAAGAGCTTTTTAAGATGACAATTTTGAAAAGATGCTTCTTTAAGGGGACATTCTTGTAAGTTGTTTAAAATCATATTTAACCCAAGTTTTTACTGAAGCATCCATATAATTGTTTAAAATTTTTTTAAAAATTTTCTGTTAACATCAAAATCTCATATAATTACCTAATTATCCTTAAATACACTCTATACTTAAACCATGTTGTTAAAAACATTTTCCTTTTTCATTGCTTGGCTAACTTTCCATCTCAATGATTTTTTTTTTGGGGCTAAAATTCATTTGAAATTAAAATAATTCCCTTAAAATCATGAAAAAATACTACTCATAGTTTAAAGAACAAGAACGTCAAATACGAAAATATTCCAACAATCCTAAAATTTTTTATATTTTATATTTTTATGTTTTTCTTAACGTCGTAAGGTATTCGAATGCACACCAACCCTAAAGAAGGTAAACAAATATACAAAAATCTTCCCCCTAAATATTCATTCGAAGCCATTTTATCGTAAAATTCAGTCCATGAATGTGGAAGTTGGAATCAAAAGAAAACCTCCATACCTCAGTGTCAGTTGAAAATTTTTCAAGTTTCATCCCTTTCCGTTGTTTATTATCATTTTTTCTTCAAATTTATGTTTGATTAGTTATTATACATATAAATATATGTATATATACATACGTGCGCGCGTGTAATTAATGTATGACACTTCTTTGTCAAGTGAAAGGCGAATTCTTCTTTCTGGACTTTTAGGTATTTGATTTGAGAGGAACAAAGAAAATAGTAGACGGGTGAAACTTTTTGAAGTATATAATAAGTTTTGAAAATGTTTATAAAAAATAATAAATTTATAATATAAAAAATTTATTCATTATATAAATAAGATTTATACCGTAAACAATACATCTTAACTTTATTTATTATGTAAATAAAAATTATTTACATAATAAATAAAAGAATATATTTACATTATGAATATAAAATAAATAAATTATTTATACTACAAATTTATTATTTTTTATAAATATTTTCAAACCCAACATACTGCAATTAAAGATTAGCACGTCGTAATGTGACGAGAAACAGTGGCTATCGCATTGTGGTTGGCTAAAATCTGGTCAAGTTATTAATTTGGTTTTTTTTTTCGGTCAAATTTGGTTAATTTGCTTATCCGTTAAGATACATTCGGCTGCCACATGGTCAACGTTTTTTGTCCTGTGACAAGACGTGAGGGTTTTTGCCGCGTCTCTACAAGTCAGACTTTTAAAACTCTAATCACATTCAATGCAAAAGCCAAAGCTGATACACTATTTGACGCGAAAAACCATAAAGTGGTACGTTCAATATGTTGTTTTCATTTCTGCACCAATATTTCAAATGCTATATTTGTTTTATATCATAAACTTCAAGCTTTGAAATGTGCAAGTTAAAAGTAATTTAAAAAATGTCAATATGGTTATGATTAAATGAAAAAAATGAATAAGTAATTAAATGTCAAAATTTGACTTATGTTATACTTACGTCAAATTTGCCACCTAAAATAATATATGTCAAATAAACCGTAAGAAAAGCATTGCAGTGAAGAGTGATATTCTTATTCAAATGCTAAGATTTAATATTGACAAACTAATTTGACATTGTAAGTACGATCCATTTCAACACTAAATTTCATGCCATTGCCTTGGTATCCAACATTGAAAAGAAAAAAGAGGAATTTTCATAAATGATTTATACCTTTTTATATATGGCACAACTTAAACATGCAATATAAAAGACATTATAGCATAATTTTTTTAAGTATAATATAAATAAACATATTTCTTAAAAATGTTGAATAACATATATAGGGCGTTTAAGAACTTAGGGAATATTTACTTTGCATTAAAGGGAAAGGAAAATGAGTGATTTCTTTTCTCTTTAAATAATGTGTTTACTTACAAAATCAAGAATGAGATTTTTACAGGTCCCACCCAATATTAGAAACGAGAAAAGGAAATACCAAGCCCTTCATACCTTTTTGTATTGATTCTCTATCAAAGAAAATAAATACAATATTTACTTAAATGTTTAAATTCAAATGTTATTATTTAATAGTTATTGGTTATGTAAAAAAGTTATTTTAATAATTATATTAAATAAGATCCTCATTTTTAAGTAAGTAAACATTAAAAAGGAAATGAGATTGTTTTTCATTATATCATCAAATAATGAACATAAACACTAAAAATGCAATGAATAATGCTCATTTTTAGTACTTTAATCTTTTTTCCAATCCCATTACCTTTTCTTTTACATTCCTTCACGGTTTGGTAAACCGCCTCTAGTTTAAACAAAAAAGTTATGTATCAAACCAATTTTTTATAGTATTTTCTCTTATAGAATTTAAATTTAAAATTAAATAAATTAAATTTAAAACTAAATTTGATCTATTGTTGATTCAAACTAGGTTTCCAACCACCCTATTTAATTTTCTTGTGGAAAAAACTTCTTCTGGGAGCACTAGTTACAAAGACGGGTCACAAATTGTAGATCCAAAACTTTTGGCCCATATGTAATGCATCCCAAATCACAAGAAACTTTTTTATTCTCTTATGAACATGGCCTTCTATGTGACGTTTTTGTGACAATACCCATTTATGTTAACTGGCCATTTTCTTTGGCTAAGTGGCGGTTTTATGAAAATTCGTTAATAAACTTAACCAAAAGGATCATCATCAAACAATCACACGACATGATCATTTGCTAAACACGAACTCCTTAAGGTGCATTGCAAAACACCCAACCATATCTCTGGTAGACTCACGCACGTCCCTCAACGAGCTAAAGCAAATCCACGCCCAACTGCTGACTAACGGTCTTCTTAACGACCCCCAAATTCTGTCCAGTTCGTCGCCGCCATAGCCATCCACAACCCCGACAACCTCGACTACTCGAACCAGGTGCTTGACCAATGCCAAACCCCAACGCTTTTCTTCCGCAACTCCATGATCAGAGCTTACTCAAAAAGCTCCACGCCCCAGAAAAGCTTCCATTTCTACGACAGGATTTTACAATCCGACTACAATCTTTTACCCGATAATTATACTTTCAATTTCATGGTGCGCACGTGCGCTCAGCTTTCGGCGTCCGAGGCTGGCCCGTCTGTCCATGGTGCGGTGATAAAACGGGGGTTCGAGATGATTCCCATACTCACAGCGGGTTGCTTTTCATATACGCCGAGTTGGGTCGGTTGAGCTCCTGCCACTGGGTGTTCGGTGTGATTCCCGAGCCGGATGTGGTGTGTCAGACGGCAATGGTGAGCGCTTGTGCTAAATGTGGGAATGTCGGTTTTGCAAGGGAGCTGTTCGATGAAATGCCGCAGAGAGACCCCATTGCTTGGAAGCGATGATTGCGGGGTATGCGCAGCGCAGGAAGTCGAGGGAGGCGTTGGGTTTGTTCCACATGATGCAAGTGGAGGGTGTGAGGGTGAATGAGGTGTCTATGGTTTCGGTTTTGTCGGCATGTTCGCACTTGGGGGCGTTGGATCACGGGAGATGGGCGCATGCTTTTGTCAAGAAAAACAGGTTGAGAATGACGGTAACTTTAGGAACCGCTCTTATCGACAGGTATGCGAAGTGCGGGGACGTGAACAAGGCCATGGAAGTCTTTTGGGGAATGAGAGAAAAGAATGTGTACGCATGGAGTAGTGCCATGGGCGGTCTAGCTATGAATGGATTTGGAGAGAGGTGTCTCGAGCTCTTTTCGCTTTTGAAACAAGACAGAGTTCAGCCGAATGAAGTGACATTTGTTGCGGTCTTAAGGGGTTGTAGTGTGGTTGGACTAGTTGAGGAAGGTCGTGAGCATTTTGACTTGATGAAGACGGTGTATGGAATTAAGCCTCAGACAGAGCATTATGGGTGCTTGGTCGATTTATATGGTCGAGCAGGGCGCTTAGTTGAAGCTCTGAACATCTTCCATAGCATGCCTATGAAGCCCCATGCGTGTGCTTGGGGAGCCTTGCTAAATGCTTGCAGAATGCACAAGAATTTGGAATTGGGCGAGCTTGCCTCAAGAAAGATCGTGGAGCTAGAGGCGAAGAACCATGGCGCATACGTTCTTTTATCTAACATGTATGCTGATTCGAAGAATTGGGATGGAGTTAGTAATGTGCGACAGATTATGAAGGATAAAGGTGTAAGGAAGCTTCCTGGTTGTAGCGTTATTGAGGTTGATGGTGAAGTTCATGAATTCTTTGTAGTAGACAAATCCGATCCAAGATATAAAGAGATTGGGGCAAAGTTAGGAGAGATCTCTAGACGGCTTAAATCGTTCGGTTATACGGCAAATGCTAATCCGTGCTCTTTGACATAGAAGAAGAAGACAAAGAAGATGCCTTGTGCAAACATAGTGAGAAGGTTGCAATTGCTTTTGGCTTGATCAGCTTGAGGGAAGGTGTTCCAATTAGGATTGTGAAGAACCTCAGGGTTTGTTGGGATTGTCATGAAGCAACAAAACTGATTTCAAAAATTTTCAATAGATAAATTATTGTAAGAGATAGGAAGAGGTTCCATCATTTTCAAGACGGTGAGTGTTCTTGCAGGGGTTATTGGTGAGACACAATTGTGACAAGTATCATTTCCCAGAGAAGGTTTTGTTTATTTTAGATGTGATTTAGAGATAAGTATTTCTTTTTGTTCTATTTCTTCATATGTAATCAGGGGAAGATTGCTTTTACATTCTTTGTTGGACAGCATTATAGGAAGATATATTTTCTATAAATCCTTACAGAAGTTTCCTTTCTATGACTCCTGAAACTTATTTCGTAGTGCCCCAGTTTCATGCCTTATCTCAATGAAACTTCAAAATGGATTTATACGAATGAGATATCCAGCAACAAGAAAAAGGAAAAAGATTAAATAGAGGAACTTAAGAACTTTTGGCGATTTCGCATGTGTTGATATCGATGGTGACTCATTATTTCAATTAATCATTTCTTTGAACAGAAGAAAATAAATTGTGTAAACAATTACTTCAAATCTCACTTATCAAATTTCATTGTGGAAGACAATTTTTTAAAAGAATTGACCATGATATATTTAATCCCATAATATCATGAAAATTAGATGTAAATTATAGTCAACAATTGATTACATAAAATCACTTAACCAGATCCACTTGTATGTAATGGCGTTATTTTCTTATACTCTTGTAGTTTATCTGCCTATAGATTTTGTATGTAACGCTCATGGGTGTTTTGTTTATTTATTTATTTATTTTTTAAAAAGAATCAGATTCAGGACTCGGGCCATTTTCTATCATATACATGCACATTGTGTACCGTAGTCTATGATTAACCTCCATGTCCCTTCATGCCATGATTGTAGCCGACAACAACTTTAATTTCAATGTTGCACGTTTGAATTATTTTATTCAGTTTATCACCATGCAAACGTATCTATATAGCTGCTTTTGTAGATTTGATTGGGGAGAAACACATTACTAAAGACATGACATGGCTTTACCAAATTCTTAGAATAGATCCGACTTCTCTTGTAATCATCCAATATCTATTCCTTCATTCCACAAGCTACAAAATATATATATATATATATATATATATATAGGAAACTAGAAATAAAAAATAAAAACTTCTTGATGTTGTGGAAGCATTTTTTTAGGTACAAACTTCTTGAAGATAAGTTGTGTATATGAAAAATTCTACCCAAAAATTAAAAAAAAAAAAGTCTTCTATGTGAGAAAGGAATAAATTGGTTAAGTGAGAACATAGAGGCATTAAATGTCACATAGACCTAACTGGAATTTGTCAATATCTTCAAATATTTCTCAGTGGCTAAGTCTAGATATTTATATCTAATTAATTGTCAAGAGAGTACAAGTGTGAACGAAAAGAGTTCGGCAAGACAAAATCGGTTCCATTCATACCATAGTATAGCCATGTGTTAGACCAAAATAGCATGCAAAATTAATAATAAGACAACTGTTTTGGTCTTTGATCTCTTATCCCAATATATATATATATAAAATACGTGTCTGGGCTAGATGTTGATATATAGAATAGGAAAAGTGTCCCATTTTCCTGGCTTAACTCCGGTTTGGTGCGTCTTAAGTCAGTGAATAAACTTTTTAACTAAACGTTTGGGGGCTTTTATTTTTAACCCATCAAAAGTAAAAGCACAAATTAAAAAGTTGATACAGCATAATTCTAGTGATTAAAATGTATTTTGACAATCTCATAAAATGTTTAGAGCATTCTTTAGAATTACGGTTATAATTATCAAATAGTGTAAAATTTTTATTTGCTATTATAAAAAAATAAAAAATTACTACAGTGTAAAACTTTTACGTGCTATAGTGTTTTGAATCACAACTATAATTCTAACTCATTTCTCAGACACCTTATCAGTTTTCAGCCAAAATTTTTTATTATTACGGTATAAAATTCTCACATATTACGATGTTAAATAAAAGATTCATTACAATGTAAAGCTTTCGTATATTATAATGTTTTAAAAAAAATTGGTTCAAAGCATACTTGTCAAACACCCAATGCATTGGTCGTCATCATTCATGAATGAGTCTAATGAGTCTCCTCTTTAGTTAAGGAAGAAAGCAACAGGTTTAACACATTAAATAGACAAATAAATTAAAAACTAAAATCAAGTGTGAGTTTCTGGTTGATTAATTAAATTTCAAAAAGGAACTCAACACGTTTTTTTAACCAAAAAAATCAAGTGTGATTTGTCAAAGGTCTTTTTTCCCCACCAGTGTTAGACATGTATTAAATTCAATTAAATAAATTCATAGTTTGACAAAATCTTGCAAAGGGTCCCTTGAACTTTGCCAAACTTTAATTAAAAAGAGTATCATTTAGATATGATTAGATATATTATATATATACATGCCGACTTCCACGTTTTCCTCTTAAAAGTTATAGAATCATACCTTAATCAGGAATCAAATTTAAGAAGCGTTTGCTTTTGCACTACAGTTTTAGTAATTGGAGGCCAAAAAAAAAAAATAAAGATAAAGGAAAAAGCACTGTATTAGTAACTTATACACACAAAACATGCTTGATTAATTGTATCATTTCACTCGTTTGTAAATTACACAAATGCAGAATATTCTCAAGGGATGATTCCGATTATCAATTTATGTTGTGTTTGGTTATATGAATAAGAATAAGAACTTTTGGTAGTTACATTGTAAAGTTCTCATATGCTATAATCCCAAGAAAAAATATGCTATATTATAAATCTCTTATATGCTACAGTGTTTGTTAGAGTATGGTGAACTAAATCCTATTTGGTTCGGCTCGAAAAGTTTGCGATGCGACGTCTGTGGCGAAATTATAATTATGAGAATTTTTTGAGTTCAGTGGTGGTAGCAGAGGGATTAGGTACAGTACAGACCTATTGTGTTAAGGTTATGCTATTATATATATGTATTATTTCAACTCTTTTTTTTATTTCAAAATTTTCAAATAGTGGATTTGTTTCTATTTTGCCTGTGGTTTTTCCCTTCTAGGGTTTTCCACTTTTGTGTGTTTATTATTCTTCATTTTTTATTGCCTATTTTTCTATCATTTTTAACAGTGTTTTCAATCAAAATTAGTTCTAACCAATGCTCCCAAACACTCACGCTGCAAGCACCCAACAGCTAATCCAGTTATGATAATTGTAGATATAATCTATCGGTAAATTCATACGGATTTCATTAGAAGGTGTAGAGGTGGAACCTCCCACCGCTAGATATTTTTAAAAACAAAAAATTAATCCAGTTATTAATGAATCATGATCTTCTCAAAATGATACAATAAAACTATAAATGTCACAACATAGATATGACCAGTGATGTTTGTTTTTAGATCTATTTTTCATAGCCTATGGATAATCAATTCTTTGGCAACGCATAATTTTGATTACTGCCCAAGTGAGCTCCACAACTCAATAATTTGTATGATCTAATTTCGGTGTCCGTGGAGGACCTGTTTAGCAGAATTGGAAATCAACTTCGGCCGTTTCGAAACTTGTAATCCCAAGGTCTATATTTTGTATTTGTAACTTCCATATTATTGGCGAGCATGCAAGAGCAAGTAAAGTAACAAAGGTGGTCAACACCATAGGCTAATTCTCTTAAAAAACAAAACAAAAAAACAAAAAAACAAAAAAAAAACTCCAAAGTCAATTGTCTTCAATGCTTAATAATATTAATGTAATCTTCTAAAACAGGAACTTGATTAACACTAATCTCTGTAGCTTTGGCCAACAAATTACTTAAAAGAATCATAGTAATCCAAGAGAGTTTGTTAATTCCTAATCACTTTGAAACTAGTTAAGGTAAACAAGAGAATATGCTTTGATTTCACGTATCAGGACAGTAACTGTAGAGAGTGTAAAAGAAAATGAGAAAGGGAATGCTGTTAACACTCCTCTACCAAGCTTTTTTCATATACTTTCTTTGGATCCAAACTTAACAAATAACAATTACACATTCTCGAAAAGCACCGATTCTTATTTTAGCGTAATATTGTTTGAAAGCTTTTTCTTTCATTAAAATAAGAAACAAAGCAAACATCATGACCGCAACTTGATATATGTATACATATTTATTTACCGTATGTAATCAAGAATTTGGAGAACTTGTTTTGACTGATGAGAATAGCGAAACAGATATTAAGTCAGTAAATACATTATTCTATTATTCTGTCACCCAAGATGCCGTTTTTGGCTTTAGTAAGGGAATAAGAATCTGTGTGTGTTTGGTGATTACCAATTGCCCGGTCCATATGAGTTTTTACGCTCAAAAACTTTCCAAGGGATTCACCTAAGCAAGCAAGAAAGAATGAAAGAAATTAGGAAGGATTACTTTATTTGTGGGGTCCGACTATATTTGATTATAGGCCACAAATATTGAGGGAATATATGTATAAGCCATTCCATCAATCTTTGGCGATCATTCATTTATCTGAACTACATTCACTGTACCTCTTACTGATATTTTTCTCTTTTTTTCTTCCCTCTTTTTCCTTTTTGTCCAATCTTAATATTAGGATGTTTCGTCTTAGTTCTATGCCCTTAACTTCCTGGCCTCTCCTTTGGCATCGTTTGATTTCCATCAACTAGTTATATTCCAAGTCTTAAGGCAATTCTTAATTTTTTATGTATGTTAATGAAAATTCCTTTTGTACGTTCGATACCCCGTTTTGCGATTTTTCTCAAGAGTGTAAAGGAAAAAGGATGAGTATTCTCGATTATCATTTAATCATGTGTTTATCTATGATTGCGTGAAGTGTAGTTTGGTGGGTCCGTACAATATGTGGAATCTCCAAAAACGAATATCAATTGTTGCATGCACTTAGTATTGGTTCTTATAATGTATTTTTAATAATTATCTTGATAAGATTTAGATTTTAAAGTTCAGCGAAAATCAATTGTCCCTATTATTTGTTGATAATTTACTTACTTTTCGAACCTGTTACTTTTTCATTATATTCTATTACAGTTTAGCAAACATGCTTGGTATAGATTGTGCGATAATGAAGGAAACTTCAAGAATAGAGCAAAAGCTAATTTTTTGATTCTAGAAAAACTTCACGTACAAGAAGTATTCTCGTTATAACTATATTATTGGTAAACCAAAAATATAATTAAGCTTTCATCAAGGAGCAAAGGGCAAGATTAATTTGACTTGAGAGTGGCAAATTTATTACAAGTGAGGGAGAGAGAGGAGAGAACAAGATTCATCAAATGGTAAAAGAGATATCTCTATGTGATTCTTGTCATGGACAATTAGCAAGAAAGATATTCTTCTTCTTCTTCTTTTTTTTTGATTAGTCGTGGTATTTATTTCAATATGGGCTCGTTTGACACAACTTCTATTTGTGTTTTTAGTCAGTAGAAGAAGAAAAACAAAAGCTGTAATTTTTTAGTAAGTGTTTGAAACCATATTCTTAAAAGAATTTTAATAGGTCAATAAGGTTTCAATTTTTTTTAAAAAGTTACAAAAACTATATATTTAAGCTTATAATGAATTATTAATACTCCGATACGAGTTTCAAAGTCTATTTTAAAAATGCTTTTTTGAGAAGCTACATTTTATGGCTCTGACAAGAAACACTTCTGAAAAACAAAAGCACTTTTGACACTTCATCTAAATACTTCTAGAAATAGCTTTTAGACTCATGAAGTCAAAAATAGCTTTTGAAAAACCTTCCCAAACAGGCCCTATATATTTTTTTTTTCACCTTTAGAAGATAAATAAGTACATACTCGTCAGACAAAATAAATGAGTGGCATCTATACTGAAACCAATTCTTTAAAAATCCTCCGCTTGTTCCATTCATTCATTTACCTTTTTTTAATCTCACACACCAATGGATTCTGTTGGGCACCTCTCACTGTCACAAGGTGCCTTAAAACTGTGGGCAAAGTTGTTGTTGTTGTTGTTGTTGTTGTTTTTTTTTTAATAGGCAAAAGGAGGCTATTTGCTAAAGCAATGGATGCGAAGGCAACTCTTGGGGAGTTCACACGGAGTTGCTAAAACAACGCCAGCCAAAACAGAACCAAACGACAACTACGACAGGAGCCCATTCCCTCCTTAAACCTATGCAACACGATTGGATGGGCTCTTCAGCATCGGCCTCTTCACAATTTATGTGCTTGTTTTCACCTCACACGCCCACAATTCTAGCACATGGTAAAAACACAAAAAAAAAAAAAAAAAAAAAAAACCACCCTTTTGCATGCGGTTTTATTTTTTCATGATCTAATGTTTAGAAACATGCAATGTCAATAGTACGTATGACATCAATAGCAAAGATTTCGGTCTTTTTTGGGAAAAAAATAGTGACATTTGTAGCAATGATTTGTAACTATAAAAAACCTACTTATTGCGCATTAGTGTTACTTCATTTTAAAATTATTACATAATATAAATTATAGACCTGTTTGGAATAACTTGTGCTTTTGTTTTTTAGCAGTAAAAGAAGATAAGTATAAAGTAGACATTTTTAATTAGTGTTTAGATAGTATATAAAAAAGTGTTTCTGATATCAGAAGTGCTTTTAAATATGTTTGGTTAAATGAGTCAAAAGCCCTTATTGTAATAAAAAATAGTGTAATGTAAGGATATAGATGGAATTTGTAATGTGTTATTCATAAATATAAGGTTCAAAAGGTAAATAAAAATGCTCTTCACAAGCACGTTTTTCATAAACAACAAAGAGACGGCTTGTTTTAAAAGAGTTTATAAAAGCCAAAAGTACAAACAACTTGTTCATCCAAACAAGTTCAAAAGCAGCTTTTGACCTAAATAAGCCAAAAACAGTTTGTTTCAAACCATTCCAAACAGGCCTAAATGTTTTATTGGGTATATTATTGCCAATGTAAATGTCAATTTTAATGTTACATTTGTTGCCAAAAAATGTAAAATAACATATTTGATGTGTTGTTTTGCTCTGTGCTCTAATGCTTAATACTATTTAAAATGTCATATTTTTCTTTCATAATTATCAAACATTAAAATTTGTAAAAATAAACTTTTAATATTAAAATACTTAAAAAGTATGAATGTTGTAATTATTAAAGCAAGAAATTTATCAACCACTAGGAATCAAACATTAAAAATAACATTGTATTGGAGAGTATTTTTACATTCCAATACCAAATTTGTTTACACATAAATTTAGCATTATATTAGAGATGATCTTACACTTGTTTCTTTCATATGTTACAGAGCATAACTAATCTTTTGTAAATGATTGAAAACAAACCTTAAAACTTATTGTTAAACTTTAAGCCTTAGCCTGTTGAAATAATACCTAATTCATCATAAATAAGAATCTCATATATATACACACATACATATATGAGTTTCTAATTGAGTGGGATTTCAATTAATGACAGATGGAGATTCTTTTAATACAGGCCACTACAAAAAATATCTACTCTACATCTCCGATGACTTCCCACTTCTTACTCTTTCTGTTACACCCGTTCTAAGAGGGAATTCTTGAAATGTGGGAATATGTGGTTGTTAAAATAACGCATATTCACCGTGATTAGCATCAATAACGTCAATAGATTGTGATCATGGAATATCGTGAGGCTTATGGCAAGTTCTTTGCACTAATATCCACGTTTTGACGCCGTTAAATTTAACATATGTTTGAAATGTTGTTAGAATTAATTAATTGGTTTCAACTGTTACAATAAAAAGTAAAAAAATTATTACAATATACCGCGCTTATTATAGTTTTTAAACTTAAAACTTTAAGAATTTTAACCAACTTGTCAAACGATTTAGTTGAACAAAAATTCAACTCGAAACCAAATAGTGCACGCTTCCGACATTGGCTACCATATAGAGACTCTAGACATGGAAATAGTACTCATGTCCCTCACCCAAAAAAAATCATGCGATAAAATATCGGTAAAATTGTCACGCTTCGTTTTTGTTTTCTTTTCAAGAATAACTTTACGCACAGTCATGAAAAACTGGATAGGTACACTGTTCCGACTTCCGAGTAATTAATAAGTTGAAGTGTTCCTTGAGATATTATTGCTGTTCCTGTCACATATATTAGTATTAGTATTCTCTCTCTCTCTCTCTCTCTATATATATATATATATATAACTATATATATGTTAGTATATACAGTTATAAGAAAACTGAACCAGATGAAGCTTGCAATGTGACGAAAACTGGACAGATACATTGAATTTGTTCCGAGTTCTGAGTGGGATTATTTTGGTAAGATAAAGAAAAAAGGACAAACTTATTTCTAATTAATTTTTATGCGTCATTTATGATTTTCATATACAAGTATAGCCATGGTGCTCGTGTTTTCTGCAGAAGCGAAAGCCACACGAGAAAGGCGTACTTTTTTATTCGGTCGCTTTCTTTCGCATTCACAGCCTTGTCATCCGTAATTTTTATGTACCTATCATTCTAAGGCTATTAAATGTGATCTGGGTCCCTTTTTTTTTTTTGTTTTTTTTTATTGACAAACCATTTTTTTTATTATTATTGTTTTAGTTTATTTTTCATAATTTTTTTTTTCAAAGAAACAAAGGAAAAGCAAAAGAAAAGAAAATAAATGAGGGATTAATTAGAATCGCAAAGAGTGTTTTAATGTTTAATATTGGATATCTATTTCCCACCGACGACCTTTCTTTACCTTCTCGGCTAAAAAATAGGTGAGCAAACCATGCATACTATTACTAGAGGTATAGATTAAGAACTAGAGGCTCTAATAGTCTGTTATCGAGAATGGTAAAATTACATAAGAAAATTAAACAAATAAAAAGCATATAAAATGTTAGAGTATGGTGACCCGAATTCAATTTTGGCCCAATTCAAAAAGCTCGTGAAGCGACAAATTGTGGTGAAAAACAAAAGTGGGACCGCGCAATGTGGACCGTTGTTGTTGGGCCGTTTAGTTTATGTTTTTGGGCCCATAGGGTTTTATTTATATCTATATATATGATGTATTACGTTAGGGCTTTATCATTAACAAATTTTTAGCCTCTCTAACGCCTCCATTGTAATCTTCACGAGTTTAGTGATTTTCTTCTCCTTTGTCTGTGGTTTTTTTCCCGTTTTAGGTTTCCACGTAAATTCTCTGTGTGTTTTTGTTTTTTGTTTCTGTCGCATTATTTTCGTAACAAGTGGTATCAGGGCGAGGCTTTGATTTCAGGGATGACAACAATGAAGTACGACATTCCGCTTTTGGATCGCGACACCTGGTTTAGTCTTTGGCAGGTTAAGATGCGGGCTGTGTTGGCACAGATGGATTTGGAAGAAGCACTGTTAGGGTTTGAGAAGATGCCTTCATCGCGGACAACAAGGGAGAAACAACATAAGGATCGAAAGGCTTTAACCCAGATTTAACTTTATCTGTAGAATAGAATTTTGTAGGATGTTTTGAAGGAGAAAACCGCTGCTGCGTTATGGTTGAAGTTGGAGCAATTGTGTATAACGAAAAGTCTCACCAGTAAGTTGCATCTGATGCAGCATTTGCATCAACACAAAATGGCTGAAGGTGCGTCTCTTGAAGAACACGTAACCGTTTTTAAGGAGATTGTCTATGATTTAGAGGTGATGGACATTAAGTACAAGGAAGAAGACTTAGTGTTAATCCTGCTGTGTTTGCTGCCCTCATCATATGCAACATTTAGAGATACAATTTTGTATGGTTGGGATACACTTACTCTGGACGAAGTTTATGATGCCTTGCTATCTAAAGAAAAGATGAAGCAGCTTGTGATTGAACCTACGGCTCAGGGAGAAGGCCTTGTTGTTTGCGGTAGGACTCAAGAGAGGAGTTCTAGTTCTGGTGCTGATGTGAGGGGCAGATCGAAGTCTAGGCATAAGGACAAAATCTGTAACTACTGCAAAAAAAAAAAAGGAACATTAAGTCTGACTGTTATAAACTACAAAACAAGATTAAGAAAGCAGCTGATCAAAAGGGAAAGCAAACGGATAAAACTGTTGAGGCCACTGTTGTGGAAGAAGTTTCTAAAGGGGAGCTCCTAGTGATTTCTGATGGTGAAACCAAACCCTGTGAGGACTGGTTCTTGACTCTGCATGTACATTTCATATGTGTCCCAACCAGGACTAGTTTTCAAAATATGAAATAGTTTCTAAAGGCTTTGCTTTGATGGGTAATAACACTCCATGCAAGATTGTTGGTATTGGAACTGTCAGGATCAAGATGTATGATGGCGTAGTAAGGACACTGGGTGAAGTGAGGCATGTCCCTGATCTGAAGAGGAATTTAATTTCCTTGAGTGCTCTAGATTCAAAAGGTTACAGTCACTCTGGTGAAGGAGGAGTTTTGAAAGTCAACAAAGGTGTACTTGTTATGATGAAAGGGCTGAAGAAGACTGCTGGTTTGTATGTTCTGAAGGGGACTATAGTTATAGGAGATGCAGTTGTTACTACATTACTATGCATGATAGTGATCTCACGAAGTTATGGCATATGCTACTAGGGCATACAAGTGAGCTTAGGATGGCAGAGTTGAGTAAAAGAGGACTGCTTGATGGACAATGCATAGGTATGATGGAGTTTTGTGAGCACTATGTGTTTGAAAAACAAATGAGAGTCAGATTTGGCAAAGGCATTCACAACACAAAAAATATGTTAGAGTATGTTCATTCTGACCTTTGGTGACCATCTACTGTTCCTTTTCGAGGTGGAGCTAGTTACATACTTATGATTATTGATGACTTTTTCCAAAAAGGCATGGACATTCTTTTTGAAGCAAAAGAATTATGTTTTTGTTACGTTCAGAGATTGGAAGACCATACTCGAAAAGCAAACCGGTAAGCTAGTTAAACATCTTTGCACTGATAATGGCTTGGAGTTTTGTTCAGATGAACTTAATGTCTTCTATAAGTCAGAAGAAATTATAAGGGATTTAACAATCCGACGTACTCCACAGCAAAATGGTGTGGCAGAGTGAATAAATAGAACATTGATGGAGAAAGTATGTTGTAATTGCTCCAATGCTAGGCTACCTAAGTCGTTTAGGGCTGAAGCCGCATTACATATTGCTACTTGGTGAATCGCTCTCCTTCTATTGCTATTAACAAGAAGACTCCACAGGAGGTATGGTCAAGTAAACCTGCAGATTACTCTAATTTAAGAATTTTCAGCTGTCTTGCCTATGCTCACGTTGATAATGGTAAATTGGAGCCTAGATCTATGAAGTGTGTGCTTCTTGGTTATAAGCCTGGAGTCAAAGGCTACAAGTTGTGGTGCTCGGAAACCAAGAAGGTGATTATTAGTAGAGATGTTGTGTTTGATGAGACTATCATGTTACGTGGGACATCTACTAGAGGATTTAGTGACGTTGATCAGGAGAGATCTAGCAGATAGGTGGAGTTTCAGATTGAGACAAATACATCATCCGATTCCACTTCCTAGTCAAGTTTAGAGAGTCATGGAGATGTTGCTTCCCCATCACCGCCACCGAGACCATCACAGTATTCCATTGCCAAGGATAGACCTAGAAGAGAAGTTAGGCCTCCAAAGAGGTTTGCTGAGGCCGACTTAGTGGCATATGCTTTATCAGTGGCAAAAGGTATTGATTGCAGTGAAGAACCTTCCACTTATTCAGAGGCGGTTAATTGTGATGACTTAGGGAGATAGATGATTGCTATGCAGAAGGAGATGGAATCTCTTTATAAGAATGGCACTTGGAATTTGATGAAGTTGCCTAAAGATAAGAAAGCTGTTTGCTACAAGTGGTGGTTTAAGAGAAAAGATGGTATGCCAGGAGTTGAAGAAGCCAGATATAAGGCCAGACTAGTTGCAAAACGTTATAGACAGGTTCTAGGTGTAGACGTCATGGACGTGTTCTCTTCAGTTGTGAAGCATACTTCGATTCGAGCTTTGCTTGGTATTGTGGCCATGCAGGATCTTAAGCTTAAGCAGTTAGATGTGAAAACCACATTATTGCATGGGGAGCTTGAGGAGGAAATCTACATATAGCATGTAACGCCCCCTCTTCCAAACGTCACAGATGTCGTTACATTCATTCTTTATACCATTAACTGAAGCAAACTATTATAATTAATAACGTGTATTTGAAATCATAGTTTGGAAAAGCATTCCCAGGATCATTACATACATTTTTTTTTATAGAAATACAAAAATACAATTTATAAGAAATTATAATTTTTCTTAATTATAACAATTTGCTTTTCCATAGACATTGTATAAATAGTTTGCTAATATCATTTAAAATTAAATTGACCTTTGAAAACAAATTAAAATTCTTTGAACACGGCTCGGCCGGCAGGCCGAACTTTTAACTTTCGCAGGCCGAACTGAACCGGCAGGCCGAAGGTCACCCATCGGCAGGCCGTCCGAGGCCTTGCAGAATGGGGTTTTCAAAATCCACAAGATCGGCAGGCCGATGCTTGGCAACCGGCAG